>JABFQM010001455.1:0-21183 GCA_022816865.1 Zelostemma sp. ZL-2020
CCATTTATTCGAGTTTCATGTACCTTTGGCACACCTGCAGCACGCTGTTTTCTTTTCGTTTTTGTTTTTCGGCAAAAGGGCTTAGGAAAAGACGCGCGGGAGACTTCTCAGACTTTTCTTTTTTTTTATCTCGAACGACTCGAGTGAAAATGCGGGACGTAAAGTTTCCTAGAGTTGCCGCGGTATAAACCTGCCAACTTTGTGACGGCGCCGATGCCACGAAACTTTTCAATATTTCCATGGTAAATCATTCCGCGCAACGGGTTTGACGTACCCGCGGCGCGATGTCAGAAACGCGCGCCTGGGGAAAAAAACGTGGCGTGGAATTTATTCCCTCGAATTATGTTGGGCCGTGTTTCATGCCGCTCTAAATTACGTCCGGGCGTGAAACGTACATTTCATCTCGAGCGTCTTTTTGCGCGCTTGCATTTACTTTATTTCCGTGAAATGTTCATACAACGGAGAAAATTGATACACGTTTTAATTGCTGGCTTTGAGAAAAAGAAACGTGGAAAATTCCTTCGTCGCGATAAATCCGTTGGAAAGGAAAGTTCGCCCGTTATTTTCTTTCGCGTCGAAAATGTTCCCGGGGAAGGATTTTCGCGGAATACGCCGACTCATCCCCGCTATGCGCGATGTCGATGGATAAGCCGTTCGTAGATTTGAAAGTTTTACAAAGAGGCGATAATGCTGTTCGATGGCGAACTTTCTTTCGCGCCTTCGGCATTTTTCATTCCCTGGAATTTACGCTGGGAAGAGCTTTACCTCGACGCTCTCGCACAACCCTGCGAAAAGTATCGAAGTTTTCGTAGCCGACTCGTGCACTAGCATTTTCCGATTCAACTCGCTCGAGTCGTAACCCGCAAGACTACATCGTTGCGATGCATCATTTCCTTCCCCGACCTTATCAGTATATACACCCAAGTAGCACTTTTCAGCGCCGTAATTTATCCATATATTTTAATGATTCGATATTTAATCTTTATTGAGAGTTTCATTATCCATTGGCGGCGTTACGAATTCTGCATTATATGAAATGTGAAATAACAATGCAAGTGACCACAATTTTTTCGATAAAATCGGGTAATACAAAAAAAATTTCCAAGTTGAAAGGAAAATCAAAAAAGGAAAAAATATAACAAGTTCACAAAATATTGAATTTTTATTCAAATAGAATAAAGTTGGAGCGGTGTCTTTCCTCGCTGGTGCTAGAAATTTCGATCTATTTGATTTTTCTTCCACAATTTTCTTCTCTTTATTCTTTGGCAATTTATCATTCATTTTATATCGAAAAAACTATATTTTCTTCTACGAAACAATTTTTCGGTCAAGTTTTACTCAACTTCGATTTTTGTTTTTTGCGGAAGTATTTGAAAAATTAATAATATGCTTTTTTATACAACTTGAAAAACTCTTATAATAACCCTCTCTAATTTTTGTGTAGCCTATTTCTGATTTTCCTACAACTTTTTCAATAACGAGTGTTTTCCCATGCAAAATTTGACGAACATCGCGCCATCTTTTTTAGTTTCAAAGAAATCCGCGAGCGTCGCATGGAATTCTGATGTCACTCTAAAGAATTTCTAGAGCAAATATCGATGGGAAAATGATGTTTTTGTCTTGAAATGATTTTCCCTAATCGAATAAAACGATACGTAGTGTTTCGGACTTGAATGTTTGACAATGCATAATGTGTTCGGGATAGTTTAATCTACTTTGAGCCGATAGGCTTTGACCATACGCAGATTAAGCCGCGCCAGTTGGCGGCTACCGATCTTCGCTGTAATCCGTTAGCATCTGTCATAACTTTCGCCCCTCGCATTATGATACGTCGTCCTTACATCTGCTATTCGTAAATCAATCCTGACCCAATTAAAAGGGAAAGAAAATTGCACCCAACGTGGAAAATCGGCATCGATGAGCTCATTTTCCCTCGAGCAGACATGGCGGTAAATTAATTGCGAGTTTATGGGGTTCATCATCCCGCAAGCAGCGAAACTCGGAATTAACATCTCATATTTATTCATAATTTGGCGTGGCAACTTTGTCCACCCGATGGAGTGTCTTGTGGGACGTTGATAATGCGCGATCCTTTTGCCCGGGGTGAATTCCGGTCTGTTTTGTCCGCGATAAGGCATTCAGGACGGTCTCCTCTCTTTTCTCGGGAAACTCCATTTCTAGAGACAATGTGTAGCCTCGAGTTAACGTCAACGATAATTCGCGCAACGCGATAGTGAGGCCGATGTTTTCATTCCGAGCGCTGCCGGGGAACGTTATCGCGCTAATTTCGAAACTTTCAATTTCGCGACTGTTACGCCGACGTCGCGTTGCTTTGAAATATCGCTTGATATTGCGCGCCGGCGAAAGTTGGGCTAATGCAGATTGCGAGTGAGAGGAAAAAGTTGGCAAACTTTGCGGCGCCTTTTTGATGGGACATTAGAACTGGATTGTTCTCGTCTCTATTTTCGCAGTTAATTTCTACGGAATATGCAAATTCGTAAATTAATTATTTCGGAAATCTTGAAGCGATTTCGTTTCACTCGCGCGCATTCCTCTCGTCCTCGGGGCACTTTCCGTGCAATTTAATTTACGCCCACGTATAACATATCTCGGGAAAATCCGGTAAATTATTTTAAAAGTATTACCGGAGTTAAGCGCAACGGAATTCCCCGCGACGTGTTATTCTTTTCGTGCCTCGGGGTGGGAAGGTTTTTAATTCATGCAAATCACATGCGAAAGTCCCAAAAACTTGACGAAATGTTCAAATGTTCAACGTGTGCAATCGACCCGAACGTTCGCTTAAAACTCGTAATTCTCGTAAAGAAATTGAGAAACTTTATCCCGATGCAAAAATAGAATTTCGCCCTCGTTCTTGCGGTGAAAAATTTCTTCAGCCAGCGAGTTTTCTTTAACAAACCAAGCGCGTAATCGCCCTCAACCTCTCGTTACATCTCTCGTATGAATTTGAATTTCATGGGTTGCGCGTGATCGATTAACTCGTTTGCATGCGCGCATGTCAACGCCATCTTCGTGCGTGCTTTGAAGATGATAAAAAAGCAATTATTCCCTAAAGGGCACTTAATTTTTTTTCACGCCAAAGTCGTTTGTTCGCTTTCCTCTTATCGAGCTTCGTTTCACGACTTCATTGTGGCAAGCGGTAACGAACCAATTCGCTGACCCAAAAACTTGACTATAACTAAAGGTTGTTGTATTCAAATAGACTACACGGTGTACACTGAAAATTAGAGCGGCTTTCGACCTCTGTTTCGTGATCTCGAGCGAAAGCTTTTGGTATTTGTTTCCTTTCAGTAGAGCGTCAACGATACGCTTCAGCATTTTCAGAGAGTTATAAATACCAGAATTTGTTTCATTCTCGAACGCGTAATTCATGGATCGCAAACGAAAAATTGAGGTCAATAATGGAAGCTTTATTCAATACCAAAAGTAGGAGGTTGATGCTTGTAAAATCGAAGAGAAAAAGTTGCATTCACCGGTCTCGTTTCCAGCCTCGGGTGCTTGGCGCGCGTAGCGCTTCGGCAAACGAGATTAGGTAAATTAAGAGAACAGGAAAACCGAGGCTGCAATTGTGTGTACGAACATACGAACAAACTTGTAATCCCTGTCTCGTAAATTAAGCCGCAAGCTTAAACGATCCTTTTAAAAGGAATCTAATCCGCACTTAATGCCCGGCTGCTGCGGGGTCCAAGTTTGCAATGCGGTCCGGCAAATGATCGCAACAGTCCACACCCTTAGCAGTTTCATAACTTGGTTTAGAATCCGTGGAAAGGATCTGCGCTTTTGATAACATCGATTTCGGTGGGTTAAAGGCGACGTAAAGAAAATTACGAATTAGTTTCGCCCTTAAAATAATATTGTTCGAGTTTCAATTGTCCCAGCATTTTGGGCTTCAGGATGGAAAACACCGTAGCGTTTTATTTGAGCGGAATAATGCCGGCGAAACGAGAGGTTAACGTACCTCTTAATTTCGAATCGACCCTCTTTATTCTCGATCTCTAATGACTGTGATGAAAGCAATGTCGAGCGCAATTCAGAACACTTCCCTGCTACATAATACATCGTTCCCTATCAAAAGTTCCCGTAGAGCCAAGAATATATTGTTTTTTTTTCTTCATAATTACGAAAAATCGCTCGCAATTTACTTCAAAGCGGAGCTCCATCGACTTTAATTATCATTTCCCGAGGGTATTTCGAGAACGGCTGGCGCATTTCAATATCGCGCGAAATCTGCGAAATAAATGCTTTGGTCCGCGTTAAATAAAACAAAAGTATGGTAATTCGTACGGGGAAATGCCCTCCTCGAAGGAGAGGAAAGCCCGAAAAGTATTCTTTCCGTGTCCCACATGATCGGCAGAAGTGAAAGAGATAACGACACCGCGCGAGATAATTTAATACACGCCGGGGCTTCGCGAGAGCGGAGCACTACTCGACGAGCAATTGAATTCCTGGCGCCGAAGATTCAATCTTCGCGGCACGTCTGCGTTATTTGAGGGCACGGCGCTGCGCCGATGAAAATAATCGTACGCGTGCCGGTGCACAAATGAAATTCGCGCGCGGGGTGACGCTCGCTCTCGTCCCGCTCGCCAATATGAAAATTTTATCGCCCCGCTACGCTGTTTTGGCGAGCTCTCCTTTTGTCCCCGCTTTTATGCGAATGTGCGATGCTCCCTGGCAACTCTTTCCTTCCTCGACCTCTTAACGTACGACCTCGCGGGAGCGAGGAAAGGAAAATAGTTTTTATATTCCATCTCGTTTTATCGATATTGGTGTTTCCAGTTATCGGGCCGCGCTTCTTTCGCAGCTTCTGGAAAATATTTCGATGAGCGAGTGAACCGAATATCGGACACGTTCCACATTCTACGGAATTTTTAATGTAATATTACGGGAATGTTTGGGAACGTTCGGGGAAAATCCGTGGATGCAAATTATGTCGATGGAATACTTTTTTTCATTCCGAATAATGTAAGGTAAATAAAGATCCAATATGGGATCCATGATGATTTCTAAGATCATTTTTCAATGAGAAACATGAGCTCGCTGTTTTTTGAAAATTGAAATTGAGTAATGTGCTTGTTTTCGATTGAAGGAGAGTATTTGTTATTTTAACGAGAAGATGTTTTTTATGATTGAATTACGATGCGGTATTGATAAATTTAATTGGCCCAGAACACACGGCAAAGCATGTTTTCGAGTGCTTCCACTTTTGTACGGTGAACGCTCTTCTGGCATAAACTGTCTCGTCCAAATAAAAAATTAACGAAGGCATCCACCCGCAAGTTTGGCTCGTTTCGGAGCTTTATTTTTATAGCGCTGCGAAATAGACGGATATAATTCACAATAGACTTTTTTTCACGCGGGAACAAAGTCATTTGAACGGGAAAATCGTCATTCGATACTATCGTTTCCGCGTATTGTTTTTTTTCATTTGCTGAAACAGAAAATTTGTTTTTCTTGATGGAAAAAGCGAATCGTCTGACTCGAAAATGTTAATTCAGTCAAAAGTTTTCGTACCTCACCGATGTAAATTTTACATTAATTCTGGCAAATGAGGAAATATGACTTCAGTACTCGTGAATAATTTCACGGAGCACTTCATATACGATGTTTGAGTTCACATCTACATCGGGCCAAATGTAATCGCGTAACGAATTAAAATCTATGGTTTTGTCTCGTGCCAAAACTCGTCTTTGCGTTTGTCTTTTTGGGCGGAGTTATATATTTTATATATTTTCTGGCTTACGAAACCGAAACGTAGTTTTTAAAGCACTCTTTTCATTTATTTATCATCGTCAAGGGAAATGCATGCAATTTCTATTACTCGCGGAGAAAATATCGTTTTCTCCGAGTGCAAACGTCAAGTTAAAACTTCCCTGCAAGTAATTGCCGGAATATCAAAACCTTTCGGCAGACGTCGCAATCTTGGCTCGGTTAATAATTCGATACTCGAACTTTCAGGCTTTTTTTCGTCCAATAATATATTCCAGGTACTCGAGGTCAGAGCGCAAAGTCTAAAAAGTACAGGGAATCAACTTGTAAAAGTCAGCCGACGTTTTCCGAATTTTATCAGGTGCAACGCGACGTCCTTTTACGATTCGAAAACAGTCGTTAAAATACAACGCTGTACAGAAACCGCATCCCGAGCGGCTACGATGTTCCGCTCCCTGGGGGAGACGGACGCTTTTCGAGTAGCAAAATTTTCCTGCAAATGTATCGAAAACGGAGCGAATGAATTTTCATTTCCTCGAGCCAAAAGTACTTTGCGCAAAAGTGTCGAGTTAACGTTTGGGAAATCTCTCTAACGGGGCGACTCCATTTTATCGGCAATCAACTCGGCTACTGCAAAGACACGTAGCGTTTCATTGCTCATTTCGAGAAAGAAATCGAAGCAGTTTTCCCGGGGTTCGCGTCGTTGCATTGTGGCCCACCGGATCACGTTTCGCTGCCGTCCGAGCCATTTTCGCCGGGGATCTTGTTACGAAGCGATGTAACGTCACGCGTCAAATTACAGAAGTCCTTTCGTCCCTTCCAGCTGTATTTTACGAATTGGGGTTTAGCAAAAAAATTTTTGTCACGATATGAAGTGGTATCTTCCATTTGAGTGAAACGGAAACGATTTTAATGTCGAAAAATGTAATCGTTACAAGTGCGATCGATTTTCTGAATGTTCCAGCTGAACGGGAGCACTGTAACAAGACCGTGGACATTTACGAAGACGTCTCGAGTCCAACCGTGACGTCTGAAACTTGGGGCAAGCCTCTGACCTGCTGGTATCGCTTTCGCGCTTTCCGAGGCACTCCGCGGGACTGGATTCTGCGCGTACGCTTCAAAAAGTTCAAAGTTGGAGTGCTGGTTAACGCCAGTACTTGCTCCGGCGGATATTTGCAGGTACGAGAGTTTCTTGCTCGGAATACTTAAGAAAGAACCTATTCAACATTCCCAAATGCACGTAAAGTTCGATGGGAAAATCGGAAGCGAATTTTAAAGCCACTTTCGGTCGGTTGAGTTTGTATTTCGAAGGATCGGAAAGAGGAACCGAGGATTCACTTCGCATGACAAATTGTTTTTATGAGCGAACGCCCGATTGTTCGATGGGATGAAATGCAAAATTCCTCCTCGATTGATAATGCATGGGAGAACGAGCGACCGCACGAGGGACAGAGCGGGTTGTTCGCACGCCCGAATCGTAGTACGCGGAAATTGAATTAATTTTGTACGAGTCCCAGAATAGCCGTGCCATAAAGGAAGCCATTTAAAAACCACGCGTGAATACACTTTCCTCGATAATTGCGGCCTCGGACCCTGCCCCTTTACAAACTTTCGCGTCATGTTTTATTCGCGTTGTTTACGAGCGATTCTTCATTGTTGGTTTTTGAGAATATCAAAGAGACTGAATGAAAAAGTATCGATTTTTTGAAGGGGAAATGCTTCTTCGAAGTCGACGATCGTAATTTTTATTCGACGAGAAATGAAGAGTAGAAAGTAATGAGATCGGCAATATTTGTTTTTCTTCGCTTTCATATCCTCGCTGGTAAACAGGGATTCTTATCGCTCGACTCGATTCCCGGCATCCTGTAAGCACGAAACAAGCCACGGCATTGGCTATGGGAAAGCAATTTCTTGCGCGACTCGAATCCCAGTAAACATTAACTCTTATTTCAAGCGCGTATAGCTATGTGTTTGACGTCTGATAATCGAATCTTACGTTCTGCTGAGGCATAAAGATACCGAATATTCCAGGATTCACGATACGATAAGAAAGCCCGACGCGATAAGGATTTGCTGGCTCAAGGAGCGAATGATATTTTTTTTCTACGAAAAATATAACTCCGAGTCTCAAGAAAAAATTATCAATGAATCCTTGTACTATATTTCCGCCCGGTTTAAATGATATTTGTTACCTGGGATTCTCTCTGAATTATCGCGTTGCTTCCGGGGGAAGGAATGTTTTTCGGAGAAAATCCGTGAGAGCGGGGCGATAAAGCGTCGTCCCGCTGTGCCAATAAATCGCAATTTTACTAGTCGAGGGAGATTTTACGTTTCTATAAATGGGGACAGGAGATGGAGAAAAAGTTGGTGAGAATCCGCCGGTGGGTTACGTACAACGGAACTGCACTTACAGCGTAACACGCGTCGATCAATAATGGAATCCGCCTGTAATTTTTCTATTCCCGCGAGTAACGAGCTCCCCCGTTTCTTTGCACCCCTGGACATGAATAAAAAATGGCAGAGCGTGACGTTCGAACGCACTTTCAATTTATTATGACCCAACAGTACCGACGGAGAATTCGCGTGCTTGAAAAATCATCGCGAAGCGTGCTTTTTTAGGGCCCCAAAAATTATGCATGCGGCGCTGATTTGAATTCCGAAATGCGGTATCGCGAGCTACTCGAATTCGTTTTTGGGGGCGCCAAGTTTGCCATTTATGAGCATGCATTATTCTTCCGTTCTTCCATGATATTCCCCGACGACGCTTTCGCGACGCAGTCCGAGAACTATCTTTATCACACGTACACACGTTCTATCCGAAGGTACCGGGCGCGCATGTTCGCTGGAGGATGCATAATGGCGCTAAAAGACGGGTACACAAGATAGGCGTTTTCAGGGCAGCAAAGTTCGCCGGAAATTCGAGCTCGTGGATCTACGTCACGAGCTTATGAGCTTACGAGAATTTAAACGTCCTTAAACACCCTGACCTCGCGCATTTTTCATCGCACGTCTCGCGCAAAATTCGAGCTTTCGAGTTTTCGGTCTTTCCAATTTTTTCGTGAATCGCATTTTCGTAATTAATTTTTTGGGAGAAATCGGGGACCACCAAAGAGGCACGTCTCTACTGGCGAAATTCAGTAGTGCAGCTCAATTTCCGAGCGGCTCATGAATTTTTTGCCAATCTCAAATGTTTGGCGAAAACTGATACCTCTTTTTTGTATGCCAGTGTGTGTTTGAAGCACACATTCGTGTTACGATTCATTCGTTTCTGTCGAAATTAGAATTATCGTGAGCTTTCGAACTTTAAAATTACAAAAATGGCAGGTGTCTTTCGGCATCAAATCACCAATTTTCATCGGTTTTCACAATTTTTCAATGTATCTCCAGGTCGTCTCTATTGAAAGCCTTATTAATGTTGACAAAGCATATTCATGTCAAAGCTGAATATTCGCCGTGCAAGTTATGTCATCATTGACGTCGATACAACTGTGGCAATTGCGATGGAAGTGTATGAAATTGAAGACACTGTTCCAACATGTCACCTGATACGTTGTTACTCGACTTAGATTACGTTATTATACGTATCAAACAGAACGGAAATTTCGCATAAAGTTAGAGCAAAGTTTGTCATTCGTAGTTGAGACGAAGAGCGCGTATCGAACGAGGACATAAATAAAGCGGCGCCTTCTCACGGATGATACCTCGAGCGAATTAATTCCATCGCTTCTTATCCGCATGCGAGCGATTCAAGAAGGGATTTCGCTGTCCCGAATACTTTTTACCACGCGAAACGATGGAAATCAGTTCGTTCAAATCCATATTGATTTTTCCGATCCGGATTAATAAATATCTCTTTCATTCCCCGGCCCTATTTTTTCGCGAATCTGCATAGCTGAATATTCATGTGACATAAATCTATTAGAAAAAACGTCTATGAACGTGGGCGACGAAATTGAGCCGCGCTGACCTCGCGAGGGAGAAGCTCGATAACGAAGGGACAAGTCATTCGTGAAAAAAAGCTGTTTCTGGGACGCATATCGATCCCGCGATGCTGTACGTGCTCATTTTCCGCCGTAACGGCCGTCAATCGTCTGACGAATTAGGACAATGCATTTTTCATGACCCCGCGAAATATGGAGAATTAGCTGTGATGAAGGATTCGAGCTTTTTTTTCGAAATTGCAGCGGAACTTTCTCCGGGGTGAATTTGGACTCGGAATTCATCCCACGATTCAATGAAACGGTTTCTCGTTCCGGAATATTCATTAAAATTACAATTTCATTGCGAGTTGAAGCGATTCCGTCGTAATCATTTCTTATTAAAGACGTAAATGATTCCATCGGAATTTTCCACTCTTTAAAAGTTGATTGTCTTATTTTTATTGGAAGTGTACGAAACGTGGAAGTGGCGTACAATTTTATTTCAAGGAATTCATGCTCGGAAAAAATGCTGTAATTTTTCCAGTGCAAATAATGCAAAAACTGCTTCATTGTTAATCCATTAAATTTAGTCAATGTTATCCTTCAATCTAAATGCACAAAAAACTTGTGAAATCACGGTTACTGGAATACAGAGCAGGCACATTAAATTCGCACATTTGTCTTTCAGTATAGGAAAGATTCGCTGTATCAAATAGCGATAGCATTTTGTCGTTGCGTTAGACAGTTCTGTCATTAGACCCGAATGTGTGGCGGCTTCATAAGCGCAGCCTGAAGGGAAAGCGGGGGATTCGCCGGAGATTAATGAGTGCTTGTCGCTGGCAGGCTAGCGTGTTCCTGTGCAGTAGCACCTAACCCATATCTTATGCGCTGCTCCCGAATGAATAATTAAGGACGACGGCGCCATAATGAACGCGGCTACTCGCGCCTATTCTCCTCTTCCTCGCGCTGCGTTCAATTTATGCGCGATTGCGGGGCAGAAATAATTAAACGTAATTTTAATACTTTTTTTCGCGACTGGAAGGAAATTCGTTCGAGGCGGAAATCAATTTTCGACATTCCGAGAAATGGATTATTCCATGCATTATTTATGGAAGGAAAAGAAAGGCCGCAAATCCCGTCGAGTGACTTCATAAATAGTCGGAACTTTGCGCTTTGAACCTCATTGATTTTCAATCTAGCCAATAGTGGCGCCAATCCTTCTCCGCCAGTTAAGGTACCAGTGTGCTCTCTCCGGGCTCCACGCAGCGGTTCGTGATCCTCTTGCGTATTCCGGTCGCGCGTCTCGTCGAAGATAGGTTGGGGCTCCCGGGATAAATCGAACCTCGGCAGAACAAAGAAATGCCCGATTACGTATCGCGCTCTGATCTCTGCCCGTAGATCTTTGGCTTGCTTGCCGGCATTATACGGACGTTGTACGTTTATAAACACTACATTTTTCGAAATAGAGAACATTTTTATCGCCATTCCAGCGGTTTTATGAGCGGCTTGCTTTTAGCGATCGGGAAAAGGTACGAAAGATTAATCAGTGATTCGAACGTTTAATTAAATCACGAGCAAAAGTGTTGAAGTTTTTGGGGAAATTACAATTCATAAAGTTTTTCTTAAAACAAACACAAGTTGGCAAAGTTTTAGAGACAAAAGTTTCCAAAACTGAGGACCGTGCTATCAGATTCAGAAGAAATTCGAGGTTCAACAAAGCGAGATAAAGTTGAGAGAAGAAAGACATTACGGAAGAGTTATGCGATGCTTTTATTTAATTACAAGAAGATTGTAGTTTTTTCCTCTCTCTCGATATACCTTTATTTCCGAGGCGGAATTCATCGTAGCGTGTATATTTTATTTTCAAACTTTTATTTCTCTTGTAAGAAAATTTTGAAGAATTCATCTGGAAGGCTTTCGTCGATGTAATTTTCTCTCGTGAAAGCAAAAAGAGGAGTTGTGAAAATGTTTTACATTGGCTGAGGAGAGTTTATCAGCGCGAATTTCCGATCTGCCACTCGGTCTTTTTTTAGAACCAATAGCTAAATAACGAGGTAAAGCCATATCGAGCGGTATTTCAGAATTCGCTACATCCGAAAATTGAAAGAACATCGATCGTTGCAGAACATGGAAATGCCGGAGAAAACAATTCTTTTTCCCTCCAAATTACATTTCGACTTGATACGAAATCGTGAAATATAGCTACGAAAAAATTGTTTTCTCTATTTTCAATAATGAGCAAAGAATTTCTACTATTTTAACGAGAACCACGTTGAATTTTTGCGAAGGAAAGTTTTTTCAGGAATAGGCCGTTTCGGGAAACAAAAGTTTTCTATGGGTTTTGCGCAAAAAATCGCGATGTAGTTCACGTACAAAATGCTGCACAATCGTGCGGCTTAAAAATGGAAGAACATTCAATTTCCGAAAGGAACGCAGTTTTGAACAACCCGATATGTTCCGCATAATAAAGCCGGAATGTAAGAGAGCTCCGCAGACAGAGCTCTCGTCGTTACCGTGCATTTCTACCTTTGGTACCCTCCCTTTCGCGCTTTTTCATCCCCTTTGATTCCGCTCTTTTTTTTCTTTCTTCTTAGGGCTTTCGAAGTACGTCAGACGTTTTCCCGACGCGACGTGCGCGTTCTCTCAGCCGTCATTACCCCCATTAGAAAGCCACCCCGCGCGAAACACACATTACTTATGCCGGGCGCGCACCACGTCGCAGACGGGTTAACGCGTGTTTTGGATCACGTAGCGCGTGTGAAGTGTTGCGAAATCTCGAGAAACGCGAGAAATGCTGATGCAAATTGCCAGCGTCGACTTTGTTGCTCGAGCGAAATTTCTTTGATTATCGTTTTATTCGTAACGCTGTTGTTCACCCCTTAAATTCCGTGGAAATCCCGCCACTCGCATTGAAGTAAAAATTCAGTAGTGCAGCAGTAAGTTTGGTCGTACATTTGAATTTCCGCCGTTTGTTGCGAGAAATTCGGAGCTTACAAAATCGAAAGTTCAACATCTCAGTTGAAACTGCGCGAGTCTTATTGTTATCGGTAAACCTCATCCATGTGGATGCTCCTGAAAACATTAACAAGCATAAACCGCGTATCTCATAGATTTCTGTAAGGAATCGAAGCGCTATCTGGCTGAACGAGAAGTCAAATAGCAAGTTTAATTCCCATCCATCCATCTGCAGTTTGCTTCAACGATGCCCGAGAAAACAGGAGAAATTCACACATAATTCCGAGCCGCTATTGCGGCTCGAAGAACACGTCGATTGGAATTGAGATTCAGCTTCCAAAGTCAATTGAAAGCTCCAGTCGGACGAGGAATCAATTTCCAGGGCAGATTTTCGCGGGTATCGGATGAAGAGTTTTCGTTCGTGACTCTGTGTCACGTTTGCGCCATTCAACCCGAGAACTCGGTCTTAGAATCTGGCTCGAGCGTTCAATTGTGCAGATAGATCATAATGGCTCTCCATTAATCCAGCGCCGAGTTCCGCTCCGCCCTGATACGGCTATCGCGATCTGATACCCGCGGTGGAGACAAACAGCATTGAAAATGAGCGGCCGATTCATCCGACTAATTACGCTCCAACAGTGGCTTTCATCCCGTCTTTACTTCTCCGCGAACCTTGTCGGATTACGTCTCGTTATTCCTGACGTTTGCTCGGCGCCTTCGTTCGCCAAGCGTCAATATCGCTGAATCGGAAATATACTTGGTCTCGTTTCCTACTAACGAACCGTATCTTCCGATACTTCTGGCGCATAAATCGAGCAATTATCCGAGTGAACTCTCATGGGTTTCATTTTCGAGAATTTTCCTTCGTCAGCGCACTTCGCTAAATTAGCCGGGGAATGATGAAAGGACCTTTGCACCAGCTTTATTCGAAATGATTATAGTACATAGACATAAACCTAGTGCTTTTACATCTCTTTCGGGTCACTATCGCAACGGATGCGTGTCGTAACGTAAATAGAAACAAAAGGCTTACCTGGCTTACAAATTGTCTAAAAAGGAGCGTTGAATGGTGCTCCGCGTTATGAAAATGAATAGCGTCGGAGCTCGGATGTTAGCGTCTACCGCAGACGTCATTGTTTCTCTAGCATGTTATGCCTCCATTGTATCCGAATATATAACGCAGAATAGGAGCGTATTATAACTTTAGTGATTGCGGGGATGAGGTTCGAGCAACGCTCGACTAGCCACGACGTTTTCCCCGCTTTTCCAAGGTTGATAAAGTTTCCAAGAGTAAACGGTAATTCGCGTTTATGCTGAATTAGAATCGCGACGCGAAAATTCGACCCGAGTTTTTCATCGATTCGGAAAGTTTTTAATTTTGATTTCGTGCCTCTGCCGGAACGTTTCCTTCGCGCGCCGTCTGCTTCTGGCCCTGTAAACCCGAGTGTTGTATTTGCATAACTGTTATGCCGCAGTTACATTGCGGTGTCGCATTTCCATAATGATCGTCGACGTTACTTTTACCATATGTGCCGCGATCGCTTTTGAATTCCTCCTGTAATTATCGATCCCTAATGATTTTCTGGATTTTTGGAAATTAAATTTGGGATGACATACATAGCATGCTGCGTAAATTACGAATATAACAGCATAAGTCAAGCACTTACAATGGCGACGTGAAAAGCTCATTAAAATACAATTAAATTTCTATTAAAGCCGAAACAAACTCATCTGCATTCGTTCCACGTTCCTGGAAACTCATTAAAAGCTTCATACTTAATGAATAACCGGCGGGAAGTGTCGACGATTTATTAACATACAGAGGAAACGTCCACATACGGCGAGAAGAAAATCGAGCAGCTTTTGATTTCTTGGAATAAGAAGCAATTACAAGAGCTATTTATTCGTCCCAGGATTCTCTTAATTAATATTATGTACAGGTGAATAATGTAGAATAAGCCAATTAATTATTCAGCAGTCAAAGGAAAGCCATTGTTGTTCCGAACGCAATACAACGGGTCTATTTCAAAGCTCCCTGTACGATAGCTTTATACGGCCGTTTTATCTGCTGTTTGTCGATCCGGAGTTTCGCTAGAACTCGAATAATGAAGTAGGCTTCGCCGGCATGCCCAAACGCCAAAGTCGAGCGAAGCGATAGTGATACGATAATTTGCTAGAGCTTGCTTTAATGAAGTCATTTCCGTACGCGAGGCGGATATTAAATGACGTGTCGGCAGCGACGATACACGGGCCAAGACGCGTCAACGTTGTTTCTTCGAGAATAACTCATACTGGAAGGGAAGCTCGTACGTCGCTGCGGAATATTAAATTTAGCATTGTGCCGCGCAGTTTCCAACTAGTTGCAAACGCGTGCGGTGCCTCGGGAGAGTCTCTACCTTTGCATGCATTGCCGGTGATAATAGCGTTACAACATCTCGCCGAGGCAACAGTCTGGAAAATCGTTCGCACCCACGAAACGAAATTAATGCCCCCGAGGTCGCGCAAAAATCGATGCCGAATTTCCAGCGAAAGGAAGCGTTTATAATTGGGCATTTTTCGATTTCCAGATCATAGATGGCAACACGAAAACCGAGGTCAGCAATCGGAAGGAGCCGGGGGTGTTTTGCGGGGAGTCGGAGCAACCGCAGACCTTCATCTCGGAAACGAGCTTCGTCCGGGTGCTTTTCCACACCGACAACTTCACCGATCAAACTTACTTTAGCTTCGATTCCCGAGCGGAGCAGCAGTTCGAGGTCTACCTCAGATACGGACAGCACCCGGAGCTCTACCCGAATCGCCGGGGGGAGATCGTGCCCGGGACTTACTGCGAACGGGTTTTCAAGGACTGCAGGCTCCAAACGTGCTATGTCCAAAGCCCGGCTTACCCGGGAATTTATCCCAGAGCTCTGCACTGCAAGTACAAGCTCAATACGCGACTGCCCTTCATCAAGCTCTACATCGAGAACGAGGAGTTCAACATTGATGGTCAGCGCTGCGAGAACATCATGACTTGTCCCATGAGACCCATAAGTTCAGGCTCCGAACACTGCCCTTATGACTACATCAGAATTTACGATGGACAAAACGACACTGCCCCGGTAATCGGAACTTTCTGCGGCATGGGAAAGTTCCCTTACAGCATTATCGGGACCAGCAGAGATCTTTACGTAGAGTTCATCTCCTCCCCCGCGGGCCCGCTTTTGAACACCGGCTTCCACTTCAACGTCGGCAACTGGCCGGGTCACGTGGAGACCGCGGGCGTGAAAAATGGCAGCTGCAACTGGCTGCTGAGCAGCGAATCCTTGGCCACCGGGGAAGAAGGGATTTTCCTCTCGGTGGCGCATTGGTACCCCCCGCACACGAGTTGCACGTATCTTCTGAAAGGTCGACCCGGGGAAATCGCCCGGCTCTACTTCCCGAGTTTTCGGGTGAATCGGATAGAATCCCCGATTCAATCCTACGACGGAGATTGCGGGGAAAGCCTGACGCTCTACGACGCCGATTGGCCCGACGATTCTCGCATCATCAAGACCTTTTGCGACACCTTCAGCAAGCCCATGGAGAAGCACGACTTCGTCTCCACGTCGAACGCGCTTTTCGTCCGGTTCGAGAGTAAAACCGGGAGTTATTCCGGGAGCTCTTTGTATTATTGGGCGCATTACGACTTCTTCAACGCCACGCGATTCGGGAAACCGGATCCGAATACCGAGTGCGACGAGACCTTCGCTTCTTGGAGATCGTCCTCGGGATATTTGAGATCCCCGCTCAATACTCTGGTTTATAAACGACCCGGGGATCCCCCGGCCAATCTCGCCTGCACTTACACCTTCGTCACGGACAAAAGACTCTTCGCCCGGGTCATATTGACCGTGGAATCGGTGACCTTCAAAGAACACCAGTACGCCCAGTGCGGTCACTGCTGGGAAAGCCGGGACAGGTTAATCGTCCGGGAACCGAATACCTCGAGCAAAGGGCACTGCCTTTGTAAACTCCGAGGCAACGCCCCGCCGTTGAAGATCGTTTCCCACGGCGAGAAACTCGAGATGAAGCTGCTGGTCGACGGGGCCTACGCCGCTTCCAGCTACTTCAAGCAATCGAACCCGTTGTTCAAGGCGAAGTACGAGTTCACGCATAGCCCGCTTTGCGGGCCCGCCGTTCTTTCGCCTACGACCGAAGGCGAGATCGATTTCCCACATTACGAGGCCATGAGCTACGTCGCGCCCCCCAGGTCCATAAAATGTATCTGGGAGCTGAGGGTGAACGAGAAGCGGGATCTTTGGCTGCACTTTGACAAGATGAAGTTCAGCTCGCGCTCCTGCGAGGACGGGAAACTGGAGGTGTTCCTTCCGGGCTCGACGGAGCCGCATTTCGGGATCTGCGGCGAGAACGTGAGCTACGCGAAGGAGATGCCGATTTTGTCGGCCGCGCAAATCACGCCCACGGAAGCGGACGGTACGCACGGGGTTGTCATACAGTTCACGGGGTCGATGGCGCTCGCGCGCGCCGAGTTTAAGATCGCTTGGACCGAGCTTTATCATCTGCCGAGGGATGGGTCCGGGGCCCAAAAATTGGAGGGATGCGAGTTCCAATGTCCCGGGGATGCCGGGTGTATACCGAATAGTCTTTTGTGCAACGGGGTCGTGAATTGTCCGACGCCGAATTTGCCGGCGAGTGAGTTTAATTTGACCTTGAAGTGGTTGAACGACGAATCATCGGAAACGTGCGGTGGGCCTTTGCACGCGGGAGGTGGGGGGTTTGTGGGCCCTGCTGGTTGGGCCGGCGCTGGACTCGGCGCTGGTTTAGCTGTTCTTCTCGGCCTTATGTGCTTGCTCTGCGTCTGTCGGTGTTGTCGGAAAAGCGGTCATTCTAGGGACATTCATGTACCGTATTAAACGCATCCTTGTACCGCCCTCTCGAATTTGCAGCTTCGAGAAACACTCGGGAAACTTGGAGCGCCCCGGCTTGGTCTTCGACCGGGCTTAAGCAATTGCTTGAACGGGATACGATTGTCTCGGAAAATGTATTGTTTCGGGGAGAATGTACAGATGCAGAGACGAAGTTACTTTCAAGAGTTAATGGTACATCTACTTCGCGCCGCTTCGGGAATACGTACATTTCGCCGTTGGAGTGCTTGCTCCGCGCTCGCGTGTTGTTTTTGTTTGATGTTTCAACGGGAAATGTTTCATCTTTGGAAGATTTAAGAAACTCCGGCTTGGGAATGTAAAAACGGAAAGTTTGGCGGGTTATCGAGGGTTTTTTTTGTGTTCTCTGTACACGTTTTAACGACGATTCGTTAAAAAATGATGTAAAGTACTCTGCATGTTTGCGAGTTACGTCGAAGTTACTGAAATAAAATCGCCGGAAGGGAAAGGAAGTTTTATCGGGGAAGAAAAGTTTCTTTTGATCAGCGGAATACACGCGAATCCTTAGTCAAGGGCCCGATCGATGGCAATTTTTGCCAATCCGTCGTCAGTCGCAAAGCGTTTTCGTGACTCATAACCTTTCCGGGAACGACCAAACAAAGCCCAGAATCGAGGGAAAAGCTGGTCTTTTTTGTCGGAGAAGAAGAATTTTCCAAATTCCTCCGGGCACAAAGCTTTGGTTCCTTTGATGCGATTCTTCGAAACTGCGAATCGCCGTTTCTTTGACATTGTCGAAACTGCGCCGGAAAACACAGATAATTAATTAAGTGAAAGCCCAGCGCGTAATTCCACTAGGTCTTCCTCGTTCCGAAATAAACCGGGGAAACTTTTCCCTTCGTCCGAGGAGTTCCGGCCAATTAATCGGCCTCGCGAAAGTTTCGGGGATCGATATTTCGACGCGATAAGTGCATGCGAACTTTAAACGCTGCACCGAAGAAATTTCACCATTTGCGTTATCGTTCGATATACAAAAGCGATTGAATATCATCATCGGTTCGTTCATTTCATAGGGAATAATATCGTAAGTAAAGCCTAGGAATTGTAGATGGAATTTACATAAAGATAATAGGAATTGCTGAGGAACATTCATTATTTTGTAAAGTTGAAGTTTCTGTCAAGGGGGGGGAGGGGGAGGGGGGGGGAGGGAAGAAAGCAATAATGGCATCTTCGTATCGACTTTCTCATTTACGTGGAAAGTACAAACGTTAATAAACTCTTCGATGTGTCGAAACTAATGTTATAGTTTCGTCGAGTAAACTTTGCTTTTAGCTAAAAAAAAGTTGAGAATTAGTTGTAGTCGTAGCGGTCATAAAAGAAAGTTAATTGCATTTTTCAGAGCAACTATCGTTAAATTTTCGCTCGAAGAATTAGCGAGTTTGCCGAGACAATGAAGAAGAAAGTCTTGAAAATTAGACGATCGTTAATGCGAGAAACGGCGAAATGTTTCCGAAATGTTGAATTTTTTTGGAAGGTCGATTCGAGCACGTTTTTCATTTATCCCATTACGTACTTTTGAGTAGTCGAGCGAGTTCAAATATTTTCCCGGAGCCTTTCAGAGCTAAGATGATATTTTTTCAAGTAAAATGCCTCGACGGAAATTCAGCTGTAAGTTACGAGAGCCACTTATTAGCCGGGAAGGCGGAATTGCTTGGAGGACATTCTTCGCTGTATTCAGAGTGGCATAATGAAATTCCTTGAATGCAGTTATTCAATAACTGAAGTAATTGTGAATTGTAGATTACGAGCATGGTAAATATTCGTTGCGAACTGCGGGGGCGGAAATAAAATGTTCGTCGTAATTTCCAATTAGCGCGATCGTTTCAATGGGAACAATGGACCGGAAATATGCA
Organism: Zelostemma sp. ZL-2020; assembly: GCA_022816865.1. NCBI lineage: Eukaryota > Metazoa > Arthropoda > Insecta > Hymenoptera > Platygastridae > Zelostemma > Zelostemma sp. ZL-2020. Next base: position 19,372 of record JABFQM010001455.1, read on the forward strand.
TCGGGGTAAAGATAAAAATGACGGACGGATTTGTATCGAGGGTTTTTCAAACCGCGTGTCATCAATAAAAGCAGGTGCGCACAAAGGGGAAGAAGCATAATATGGGATCAGTTTGAAATTGAAATTCCAGCGCGACCTCTCGCTTTGTAATATTATGAATATCTTCCCGGCAATAACCGATATCGAACGAAAGCGATTGCCGAATCGCGAATATTTTATTTCATGCCTTCATTTCTCGGCCATTCACGGAACACGTATAACTTTTTACGACGCGCAGTTTTATGGACCTTCCTTTCGCGAAAGGGTAAAACAGGAATAAGTTTTCCTCTTGTTTCCGACTTCGAACGAGTTTCACCTGTCTTTATCTCGAGTGTAACAGTTGAGACGTGTACATGTAAAAAATGAGATGAAAAATATTCTAAGGAGGGTAGGAAAAAAATTGCGGAGTCTGTGTAAGTGCGATGATTTAGAGTATAAAATTGTCGAAAAAATGCCGGAAGCTCAAAGTACGTTTGGATGCGAGTGTGATAACGAGAAATACGTGCTTGTACATAGCCTGTGTTTAAGTATACATAGATTTACGTAGTGTATGATTAGCGTAAGCGCATACGAAACATACACTGGAAGAAAAATGTCAGATTTTACAGTGCCTGCTCTGTATTCCGGTAGCCAATCCAAGCTAGCCTGATTTTACACGTTTTCTGTGAATTACAATTCGGGAGGTTCATGTAATTTTACACGAGCTGCAAAAATTATCAATCGGATTAACAAAATGGAAATAATTGTGATAGTATTTCGAGCTTGAAATACATGGAAATGAACTTAAAAGAATTTAATACATGCAAATTTTGGTTGGGTTACAGTTTGCTCTTTGTAACCTAAGTTTAGGTTACGATGCATCGGAAAAGAAAATTACATGAAAACTGTCATAATGACAGTGCTGTCACTGCCACTTTGGTACTTCAATGTAGGTGATTTTCGCATTGCTGGCACTGGACAAATTGCAGCATTTTTTTCAGTGTCATTGCTCAGAAGCAACACTCATACCTTATTCGCGTAACACTATATTCAAAGTAGTTACATCGAATTAGCGACTATACATTATGATAATGATACACAATTGTAATTGTAACTACGATTATTATATTTTTTACTAATAAAATCTTAGCGAGTAAGAATATATGAATTCTATCTCTTTGCTCCACTCTTTCAATCTTCGAAAACCTGATTAATTGGTAATTCGGATCAAACCTTTCAATTTTTCTTTAGTACCTAGTACGAAGCATTATCTCTGGCAGCATTGCAAAAGATTACGCGCTCGACGGTTCGTAATGAAATTACGTGTATTTTAATTAAATCGCATTAATTCGTTAATTATACTCTCTGATGTTCCCGATGATGTTTCATTTCATTTGGTATTGAACCTGAAACGGCCGGAGGGCTCCGAAATATCATTTCTTTCGACTAATTAATTAATTATTCAATTTTACAGCATTTTTTATCAGCTTCACATTTCTGTATAATTTTTTTTCAGAACGTAATCCATTAATTCTGAAAATAATAATGATTTTCTGTCCATTTCATTAAATTTGCAATTACCTAATGAAGAAGAATTTGAAAAACCTCGAATTCGTGGTTAAATAATTGTTAATAAACTTATTCGAATTTTTGTAAAAGCGAATACATTTTAAGGTGGATCGATACTTTAATGCAAGGGTGAATTAGAAAAAATATTTATAACGCAACGTCATTAATTACATTTAATATGCCAGTATAATTTATTTAACAACATCTTCTTCTTCACGAAAAAAA
>JABFQM010001456.1:0-21178 GCA_022816865.1 Zelostemma sp. ZL-2020
AATTAGGAAATCGAAGAAAAGCAATCTTTCAGATATTGTTATCGATCGTAATACATTATTTATAATTTTCGAATGAGTTTGTTGTTTAAAAAAATAAAAATTATTGACACTAAAATTCAAAATCGTTTCGCATTGCGAGTGTAATAATTATTAGCGAACGATAAAATTGTATAATCAATCAATTTGTTTAAGCACATTGTAAAATTTTAAAATGAAAAAAAACGATTTTCAAGACATTTTATCGATTTTCATACATTGTTAATAATTTTCGAATAAGTTTATTGTTCAAAAAAATAACAATGATCGATACTAAAATTTCAAAATCGCCGCACATCGAGAGTGTGATGATTATTATCAAACAATGAAATTGTTCAAATAATCAATTTGTTTAAACAAATCGGAAAATTTGAAAATTAAAGAAAAGCAATTTTTTAGATATTGTTATCGATCGTAATACATTATTTATAATTTCCAAATGAGTTTATTGTTTAAGGGCCTACGGGAGTAAAAAAAGACAAGGATAAAGCGTGGAAAAATAAAGGATAGAGCGAGAAAACTTTGCGCCGTCCTGTACGTCGCAATAATTGAATAAACCGGGAAGTCAAAATACTTTAACCACCAGTACCAATTTTTCTAGCCGGTGAAACCGATTCGAAGCACACACGACAGTTATGAATATGTAAAAAAAATTCCTAAATATCCGAGGTGTCAAAATCCGATCGTCCATGTTTGACAGCTGACAGCTGAACAGACGGATGTACGTGAAATTAGATGCGCGGTCGCGCGCGCAGTTCACGTACATCCGTCTGCTCAGCTGTCAGCTGTCAAACATGGACGATCGGATTTCGACACTTCGGATATTTCGGAATTTTTTTTACATATTCATAACTGTCGTGTGTGTTTCGAATCGGTTTCACCGGCTCGAAAAATTGGTGCTGGTAATTATACTATTTTTATTTCCCGGTTTATTCAATTATCGCGACGTACAGGACGGCGCAAAGTTTTCTCGCTCTATCCTTTACTTTTCCCCGCTTTATCCTTGTCTTTTTTTACTCCCGTAGGCCCTTAAGCACAGCCACTCCATTGCGAACACTCGTGATTTCAGTTACGTTTCGTGACACTATTTACACACTAGTCTTTTATCTTTGGTACAAATAAAGTGTATCGTTCCAACTTGAACGTTAATTTACATAAGAATCGTCTTTTCGTTGCGAGCAGAGATATCGAGAACGAGGAATTAAAAATTCCAGCTCGGAATTTGTCACGTTTATGTAAAGTTTTTGTTCGGGCACGATAATGTTTTAGTAGAAAAATTATAAACGAAAAACTGCCTTTGAAAAATCGTAAAAATACTGTCAGATACGATGAACTTCGTAGTCTTTCAATACTAGCAACTCGAACACGCGATAACGACTTTGAGCAAGAATAAATTTTTTAAAAGAACACGACACCGAGGTTAAACACAACATTAATTCAAACCGTTCGAAGCCGATTATTCGAGCATCTTTTGTACATTTTTTATTTTCCAAAATTCCAAGAAACCTCAAGGCACTTTCGCCGCGTTTCTTTCTCAAACATGTTCGTCGCTTGCAATAAATAGTAGAGTCGAGAAAGGGAAAAGTGAGACTAGAATAACTTAAGAGATAAATAAAGTCGCGATTAACGTCCGTGGGACAATTTTGAGACGTCCCCCGCTCTGACTAGATACTCCTCGTAAGCGGCGGCGAGAAAAAAAGTTTCGCGCGACGCGGATAAAAACGTAAGCAGAGAGACAAAGGCGAAGAAAACGTCGACGTAAAATGCATCAACAGTCGCGTCAAGCAAAACGAGCGGAACGAGTCATCGGCGAATTTCAAGTCAGAGGAAGGACCCTCGAGTCCTCCAGAATATTCACAGGTACATCGACCAGGTTAGCTCGTGGAATCGAAGTCTCGTTCTCTACGGCGCCGTCCGGGCCTTCGGTTTCCGTGCCGTCCGTCAGTTCCTGCACGTTCCCCGGAAGATAATCCTTCCAGCTCCGGAAAAGATAGCGTGTGAACTTCCGGAGTTGCCGGAACTTGCAGTACGTCGCGCCCTCCGCGGACTCGAGCTGCTGCGTCTGGATCAGGAAACCCTTTTCCTTGAACGTCTGCTCGAGCTTTTCCCTCTGCAGCGACTTCCGGGTCTTGCGCTTCCGCCTGCCGTCATCCGAGTTCACCGTTTTCTACCGAGGAGTTTTTTATTCGAAATTTTCCGTTGAATTTCTTGGAGGGCAATTTTAACTGTTTGGCATGGAATTCCATTCCAAAAACAATAGTTTAGAGTGAAATTGGTTGCGCCCACTCCAGATTTAAACTAGTACTTCCAAGGAAATCAGTGTTCAATTGGAAAAAATTTTTCAATATTATTGGCTATGTTTTCAACAATATTTTAATGCTATCTACTGAAATGAATCTCATTTGTCGTACAAAAAAATTATCAACATAAGATTTGTGACAGTAGTATGCATTTTTTTCCAGCTCTCTTGAAATGTTGTATTTTTTAACGGATTTTGTTTTACGACCACTCATTGTCGTTGAAAAATGTTGAAAATAGAGTTGATCATTGAGGAGTAACATGATTTTATTTACTTCCCAGTATAAAAAGACACATATTATTCCTCGGTGATTAACTATTTTCAACATTTTCAACAGGTAAATTGTTTTAAATCTAATAACGAAAAAAATGAGTGGTCAAATCATTTTAAAAATACAAAATTCTAAGGAACAGAACCGAAGTCTTTTATAAATAATTGTTGCTCCTTAATTTTCAGGCTAATGAGAGTCATTTTAGAAGATGAGAAGATCATAATATTGAAATAGTTTTTTCCGTTGAATGCTGATTACCATGGAAGTTCTAATTTAATCAGTAAGAGTGAATAATCTTCCTCCGAAAGAATGGAATTCCACTCGAAAAATGTAACGTGACGGACTTGAATGCAATCATTACCATAACGGTTTTTTCAACATGGGGGTTGGGCTGCGTGATTCTGCCAGCAGCAGCAGCGGCGTTGAGAAACGTGCCAGTGGACGATCCTGATTGGCTCGCGGACTGTTGCAGCGATTCCCGTGGAAAGAACTCGTATCCGCGCATGCTCTTGTCCCCGGTGCCGCTGTAATAACGGAAATTCCCGCCGGAATCAACCGAGAGGCTCTTCTTCTCCTGCAGACTTGGCTTTGCCCCGCCCGTGAACTTGAACTTGCAAATGCTGACCTCCGTCGCGGGGTTGTTGTTGTTTTCCGTCGGCATCGGCGGGATGAAAATCGCTGAACGCTTCCTTTTTATCGGCAGATTTTGGCTGTTGCCCCTGTGAAAAATTCGCTCCGGTTAATCTTCCTTTCAAAGAAAAAACAATTCTCGTTCCAAGAAATTTGAATTCACTCCAAGAAATGTAAAGAATGCTTTACCGTTTGGCGTTGTGAACAACGGACGCCGGAACTCTCGAAACCGCTGGAATCGAACACTTATTCTCTTGCACGACGGGACTTTGTGCCTTAGGGACGATTTTCAGCGCTTCCTGGGGTGGGCAGTGATCAGCGTTAAAAAGATTCTTCCCCTGTTCTCCCATTTTTTGATAATACAGGAACTGCGACTGCAGAGCCATCGGATGAATAAAAACTCCAGCCGAGTTGGGCCAATAAACGAATCCTGGATTGGGACTCGATCCATGCTCGCTGCTATCGTCCCTTTTGCTCAGGGTCTCCTGCTGGCTCGAGGAATCCGGCGTCCCTAGCGGCACTTCCGGTTCCTCTTGATCCACGACAGCGTCGCTCGTTAAGCCCTGTTCACAGCCGATCTTTGGCTTCTGCAGAATTATATCCCGCACGCAGAGATTCAGTGGTTCGTCCTGTTCCCGGGACGCGAAGCCCTTCCGCGATTCCTGGGTCAGCCTCTTCTCCAGGAGACTGCTGATTCTGTTTTGAATGTCGGATCTCTGGAAGCCAAGCTGAGGCGTTTTATCGCCCTTGTCGCGCGCCATCTGCCGTCTGTCCTCGTGTCCCGGTGTCCCTGGCAAAATCGTCCCGTAATTCTTGTAAATCAGGTGGCAAATGTCGGCTTTTTTGGGCTTCCTGCCGCGTCTGGGCTTGCTGTTATCCAGGGTTATCTCTCCCATATACGGGAGGTCCGAGTACTTCATCGGGGGTCGCGGCAATGTCGGCTGGTACTTTTGCTGATTGGACTGCTGATTGGCTGGGAAAGAGGCTACTGGAGCCGGGGCGGAAGTTATCACGGATCTGCAGGAAAAGTTAAGGAATAAGTCAGAGTTTAGCGGAAAGAAGCCGAAATCGATCTGTCTTATTTCATTTGCAATCGGCGAACTCTCTGAATTCGTTAGAGTAAAAAATGAGATTCTACTTTTCTGGAATATAATTTAAAAACTAGCTCTTGGGGAGTGAGTTCTCACTCGGTTAGAGTGAAAAACTGACTTCAATACGAATGGCGATATCACTCTTTCTGGAGGGAAATTTCATTCTAAAAAATGTAGAGAATCTGAGATTTTATTTTTGTGGGGGTAACGAACCTGCGAAAGTTTGGACTAGGTGGCACTGTTTGGGCCTGAGCTCCTGGAGGACAAAGTTCCTGTTGCATGATCGCGATGCGTTGCAGCCAGCGCTGCACGTTTGCTATGGGGTTGAGAATGGAGGAAGAAGAGTTCGTACCCGGTGCGATCGGGGCTTCCGGGGCCGGAATTGGCGAAGCGTTCGAGGCTTCCTGAGCAAGAGCGGCCTCATAATGGTCCAGATACTCCGGAGGCAACGCCTGGTGGTGGAACTTCAATTTCCATCTGGATTTTCTGCGGCCTCGGCTGCAAATTTTCGAAGCTTCTTTAATAACATTTTGTCCGGATTTAATTAAATCGATTTGCAGGAATTTACCTGGGTCTTGTTTTCTCTTCAGTCTGTAAATTTAGAGCTTTTGCGTTTTGCTCCTGGACATTCTGGTGCAACTGCGGAGCGTTGTGGTCGTCGTCGCTCGTGCCTGTTGCGCTGTCGGCGTCTTCCTGTGCACTGTCAGGGAAATTAGAGATTTTCATCGTTTGGGGTGAAATTCCATTCCAAGAATGATAGGAACTGAATGACTCTGTTTAGAGTGAAAGTGGGTGCCTGCACATCGAACTGTGTTTTAGATTCAGATTGAAAATTGCACTCCAAAAGGGTGAAAATTCACTTTAAAAGCAATTAATTCGAACTATAGAGTTCGAATTCCACTCGAGAGAATTTTACATGTATTCATTTTTGGATTCTTTTTGGTTTCAATCGACTCCGAACTCACTTGACAACATTGGCTTCGGTTTCCGGTGGTTCCTGTTTGACCGTCATGTAAACGAATGGGACGGGACACTGGGTTTCCTGTTTTATACAAGAAGGATGGCTAAAAGTCGGCTCCTCCGTTCGGGAACAATCGAGTCCTATCGGCTTCGAACAGATACCGATTTCCTCGGTCTGCATAATACCCCCTGGAAAACGTAACGATTTTTCATTCGCAATGGAAGGAAATACGATTCGTTTGATTATCGATAATATTTTATTTTCGACGAAAGGTGGCAAAAAACCAAGGATCGTTCCCAAAACACGAGTTCTGTTTTCTCGCGACGGCGCTTTTTCGAATTTCGAAATCGTACTATTTTAAGATGGCTGAACTACTGTTGATGATTGTTCATATCTGCCCACACAACACGCAAAGTTGCTCGATGGACAAATGGAGAAAAAACAGATGTTGCGAAAATTATACGCGATGTTCCTCTGTAACGTCGCAGCTCTTTGATGCTCGACTTCATTTTCATGTCAATGTTACGTAACGAAGAGAAAAACATTGATTTCAACGCGAATGATTGGATAGTTATTTTTCTTTTAATGCCTTTTTTGGTCGAGTGAAAAAATCATTCTTAAATAGAACATCGGTTGCCGTCGAGTCGCCGGAAACGAAGAGTATGGAAAAGAAAAAATGTATCCCGCTTCTTTTTTCGTGGGTCTATTTATAATGCGCGTAAGATGATATGCATTTTCCTTAAACGATCCCTGAGAAATCCTGATCATAAAACGACGAAAATCCGCGAGCGTGCCAGATATTTTGGGGGTTTACAACCAACCTGACAATGTTTTGCGTGCAAAAATATTTGCGCTTCGGTGGAGAAGAAAAAACTCGCAGCCGATGGGGATTCTATTATTAAAAATAACCGGGAACAATTTTTTTCGAGGAGAGCAAAAAGAATCGGCAACGTTTTCCGAAAGCGACGAAAATTTAATTCGATTTAATTTTAATTTCGCTCGTATTTACGTGGCGAAATGCGTATTGAAAGACTAAAAATAAGTCGAAGAAAAGAAGGATTTCCGTGAGGTTGACAGTTCTTTTAAGCCATTCATGGTCTAAATTAGACGACGAAATAAAAGCGACGAGTTGAGGCTTAAAAAAAAGGATTTTTTCGAAACGTAAAACGCCGAGTTCCTCGATTGCGCTTGTAAATTTAGAAAAGCGATCGTTTTAGAGCCAAAAGTGGCAATCAGGCGATGACGACGTAGATTCTGCTTTCGTGGGAAGTATTTAAATACACATACAGCTCGGGACTTAATATAGAGAACGCAATTTGACACAACGTTTTGTTTCTTTGGCTCTTTTTGATCCCCGACTTTCACCGTTGTTTAAAATTATTCGGAAAAACAGAGAAAATGTTTTTCATTCGATGTAATTTCTGCATGTCGCTCACCTGTAACGGGAAACGTACTTTCCGGCAACATGAACACAGCCACTTATCACAATCCGGTTTTATTCGAGCGTGACTTTGGACCGGTAACGATCGCTCTCCCAAATCTAATCCACGCTCGGGCCGATCTGGAAATCCTCAGTCGAGTCGAAGCATCTTTTTATCGCTCTGCAACGTGTTTCTCGTCATTCATCTTTATCTCATGCATTGTCGTAATTCGGATGGTGATTTTGCCAAAAATACACTAGCATTTGCGTTCTTTACAATTTTACTTTCCACGCGAAACGTGTTTTTATTCCAATCTTGAAATGATAAAAACGTTTTTTATCTGCAACCGTACAAAGTGCTCTTTGAAGAAGCACGCATTTATGGTAAAAAATGCGAATGGAATATCAGATAAATAAGGCTTTTTAGTGCCGTTTCTGAAATTCATTTCGGCCTTGTAGAAAGTCGTGAAACCGAGTCGTAAAACTGATTTTTGTTGTTACGTAATAATAATTCACAACAATCAAAACAACTGATCCATGCATGATGATCAATGGATCATTTGCATTCGTATCGATTATTTCAATGTAAAATTTAAAAGTCAAGACTCGCGGTAAAATGATTCATAGACCATGGATTTAAGATTCGAAGCGAAATACTTGAAAAACAAATCGTTCCAAGTTGAAGAACGAGTCAATTTTTGTTTACGGTTTATAAATAAACAAAAGATTAAGTATAGATCGATATCGATCAACAAACTTCACTTCACCGAAGCGCTGTAACGCACCTTCATTCACCTCGCTTATCACTTCCGTAACTCGACATTCCCCTACTTCGGACCTGATAACTTCGTGTCTTATCAGTGAATGGTTACTCTACTGCGGGGTACAGGCGCGCACGGTGCCCGAGCGAGTGAGAAACTGAGGGATAGAAAAAGAGACGAACCGAGGGTCCAAGGGGTGTGGAAGAAAGGGGGAGAAGTGTCCGAGGAAGGAGAGGAAATTTAAAGAGACAGAGCGGCCGACGCGGCGGACGGAGCGAACGGTTTTGAGGCACTTTTGGCACTGTTGCTCGCGTGCCGCGCCAGAAGCACCAACGCGAGCGCGAGCGAGGGCGCGGGCGTATATTCTCGATTTGGGCGGATGGAAATCCGAGATTGCTCCATATCGGGCCGTGCGCCGCTGCCACCGGAGGAGGTGCTCGGTAATAGCGGGCTCCGTTTTCTCCTTGTCTCTTTCTCTCGCTCCCTCTCCCTCTCACTCGCGGCATATGATTATATTTAACCCCAACAAACCGACAACCAACCCGGCGGCATCGGCCCGAACCCTCGACGGCAAAACTCACTCCATTCATGGCAAATACGGCAGATTCTGCTGTAATCCTACACGGTCGCGCTTGCTTACACGTGGCTGTCTCTATATTTATCGCGCCTCTTTTTTTTCAATGAATTTCTGCTTCTTTTTTTTGTTCGCGAAATTGATCGGTGCGAAAAAATGTTGGAAATTCTTTAGAGTGAAATTTCACTCCAAGGAATTTAGAGAGTCGCAACTATATAATTTAGAACGGCGATTTGCATTGGATGACTCGTTATTGATGAAAAACTAGAAGAACTAGTTTGAGGTGGAATCTCGATGCAATAGTAATTTTTTTTAATTACGGTAATTTTCAGTCATATATTTGAACGCTCGTGCATAATTAATGGCAATACGATAATAACTGTTCCAATAGGTTAATAGTGGGACGTGACAACAAGTAGAATGTCGACGCGAGAATGAAATGCGAAAAACCAGAAAATAACGTTTGAAAAACCTTCGCAATTGAAGAAGCAGTTTTTTTCTTTTTGCAAATTCAGCAAAAAATCCATCGAACTCGAGTCATCTCGTATTTTTCTTCTGTTAGTAATTACGTTATTTCATTAACCGTGCTTAAATAATAATTGGAAATTTTTTTATCTATCATTTTATACGTAAACTACTAAACCCGTCAAATTCCAGCGAATCATCACAAACGCGAATAGAACGAGCAATGAAGTTCATAAATAATGCGATTTCAACATCTCCATTCATCGTGTGTGACCGCATGACATTCCAGAACACAGAAAACAGAATCCAGTTGGAATTATGAAAAGCCGACGACCGGGTCTTTTCGCCGCGCGATCGAAAATTAATTGATACGATCGGGGTACGGGGTTTCTGTGAAATTGCTAACCGAATGACGACTGGCCGCCGTCCCGTTCAACGGAGTCTCATTCTCGCCCACTTGAGATCTCGCTTCGCTCTTGCCCTTTCTCCGCGAGCTCTTCCATCACCCACGCATTTTCGCACCGATTCAATTGCGTTTCGGCTCGCTCGCTCGCGTCAAAACACGCGCGCTTACGCGAATTACGTGACTTTGCCGTGAAATTCAATTTGACTTTGAATTCTTCTCCCAAAAACCAAGAATAAAGATTTTTCAAATTCATTTGCATTACTTTTTATCCATATTCCACTTTATTTATCCATTATTTTGTTTTCTTATTTTTGATAAATTGGGATATCGATAAAAAATCTACAAGTAAAGTAAATGCGCCAATAATGGCCGATTTTTATTTAAAGCGGACCCAAAATCGGTGTTTTTGTGATTTTCGATGGAAATATGTTTGTAGCACGAATTTTCAGGTCTTATCGACACAGGATATGATTTTAATGGTCAAGTAATTATGATTTATCAATGAATGAAGACACTGGCCATTACTGGAGCAAAGGTGGCCATTACTGGAGCATTTACCTTATATCATAGCCAGAGAAAAAATATTGACGAAGATTAAAGAAAAGATTTTTCACCAAAATACCGGTTTTAATTAAGCGCACTAGAAGATAAAGTTATCGCGAACTTGGGTCTTCTGATAAGTCATCATTGATAATTATGAATTCGCGATCTTGGGAACAATGGCGGCCAGTGTTCCGCCATCGTGCCGAGAGACATCGCGAGATTGTATATAATTATCAATCAACAAGAGTATCATTTATAAACAAATTATATTCATCAGATTACCTAAATTCGCTATGATATTATCGTCCAATGTACTGAAATTCGCCCAAAAATCTGTTGACAGTCTGTGAATTGTAACAAAGTTGCGGTATGGATGTACCGTTTTCCCCTTAAACAATCGATAACTAAAATATTGCTCACGCTACTTTGTGCGTAAATAAAGAACCGATCGAAAGCAACCGAAAACCTTGACTGCCTTCGGAATGTTTTATTAAAAAAGTATCAACTTATAAGTAAGAACGAGCACAGCGAGATGTAAAGTAACAGATTACCATTCGATTTAGCATATTTCGAAAAAAGAAGGCAAGTGTCAGTGCGGCGCGTGAATGGTGCCAGTGTCATAAGTGCATATTGATGCAAATATGCGAATACGATCGATATTCATGCGTCGTCAGGCTTGGCCGCGCGAGATAAAGCCCAATGCTGCGCGAATGTAAAGAAGTCGTTGGCGTGTATCCCTTCTGCCTCGGGAGTATATCGGGCCGCAGCAAGTGGGCGGGGTGGTTTAACTTATAAGGAATATAATGCGAATACGCCTCCGCATACTGGTATTCCACGCATATAAAATTGCCGACGTTACCTATGAATCGCGGTCGTTAGGAAATTGTACAAGGTGTCGTAAGTATCGTTTATCGGACGACACGTGGGGTCCTTTGTCCGCGCCAGCCAGTCTAATTTTGGGGGGGGGGGGCGACAATTATACGTTCTCAATCCGGTACACGATTTTTATTTCTATCCATACAACTTTCCAGGCTTACATTTTCAACCGTCACCGAACTGCGCGTGTCTCGATCGATTCGAGATCGAAAAACATGGATCGATTGCCGATAGCGCTAAATTTGTTGGAGTCGAATTTTTACTCCAAGAATTATAGGAATTCAATGACTCTATTTAGAATGGAATTGGTCACTTGCGCATCGAATCGCACTCTAAATTGTAGAATGGAAATCCATTCTCGGAAAGATTTAGCGCGCGAAGAACATCGATGGATCGATGTCATCGATCAATCGATCTCCAGTTTTTTGAAGACCCCCTCGACGCCGAAAAGATCTTCCGCGCTTTTCCCCTTTCCAACGCGTTTCGATTCGTCGACTCTCTTTGTTTTCTCTTCCATTGCGAACCAATCTCGATTGTCTTCCAGTTTTTTTATTTCGGCTTGGTGCAGTTCCTCTAGGGGACCCGCTTTCCCTCCCATTTCGTTCGGCAAAGCATTCGCGGGCATGAACTTAGCCAAGCTCTTGATGTTAGTGTGAATGTGGAGCTGGAAACACCAGAAATGTAATGATGCACTCGCATCGCCAGATCTTTTGGAGCCCAATTTCACTAGGATTCTACTCGGAGAATTTAGAGTGGACTTGGGTTCGCGGCCACCGAATTCAACTCCAGATTTAGAGTGAAACATTCTACTATTTCAGTAAGAGTGAAAAACTCCACTCCAAAAACAATCAACTCAAACTATAGAGTGAAATTTCGCATTGTGAATGATTAAGCAATCAAATCATTACCACGTCCATGAGTTCCTTCTTCATGAAGGGCTTCATCATGGCCAGAATGAGATCCATCGCGGGCACGGAATTGGTAAAGTGCAGTCCCTTGAGTCGTATAGGTAGAGCCTCTTGCAAGTAGTAGAGAAACTTTTTAATCCCCATGGGGCTAAGTCTGCCCACGTGTCCCAAAACGACACCTTCCATGTCGATCACTATGATGTGTCCAACTGCCGTACCTTCCATATACGTCCAAAGATCCGCGACCATGTTGTAATACTTCATGGAGTTGTTGAAATAGAACACCGAAGGATTATAGTCCGTCAACTTTCCCACAATTATTTTGTAACCTTCTTTCGTGAGGTCCTTTAACGGTAGGCAAATTCTAGAAACGATTGATATTTTTTGCACTTTGCACTGAGAGAACTTACACTATGCATTTTTGGACTGGATTTCACTCATTTCGAGTAAAAATAAAGTAGAATTCCACATGATCAGGTGTGAGATTTCACTCCGAAATGAGAGCAATCCACTCTCAATCATCAGAAAAGTCTACATTGAAGAAACAATATCGTAACTGTGCGCATTACTCTTTTAAATTTTCACTCTGAAAGAGTGGCGGTATATTCAGTCTTTCTGGGGTGCAAAAGTTACAATTTGGTTCTCTCAGTGTATCTTAAATATGGCTGGATTTTTTTTCTTTCTCCAAAACTTGTTTATTATGTTACAAAAATCCGATTTCGAGGACTCACGACATCTTCATGACTTTCCGAATGTCCTTACAACCAAGAGGGTCTCTGCCCGCAAAAAACTATGAAAAAATGAAAAAGTTACGCAAAACTACAGAGAAATAAAAGAAAATTGAGAGAAACTTACCTCCGGGACATGTGTGCGAACAGTAAAGTAATTTTCAATGGTGGTTTTCGTTGGCTCAATGCGGTAGTAATTGCTGTGCAAGATTATTGCTAATTCCACGTCCGAAATTTTCGGGAGATGAGGCTGTTTCTCGCACCATTGTCGCAAGTGTTCGATGTCGGACTCCTTGAGCTCTGGATTCTTCTTCTTCTCTTCTTCGTACGTAATTAATTTCGCCATATTGACTGCATTTTCGTGAACATTATACAATATTTTACTTTCCAACGTGACATTATCGTGACAGTTGAACAGTCAAAGAAAAGTTTTCTCATTCTGTACAGGAAATCACGATATAATTTTCCCAGCGTTTTATGCAAGTAGATTTATACCTGGATGTAGTCATTATTACATTACTCATATCACTGATGAAACGGTGTTGTAAAACTTGCAATGTAAATCGTGAACCGTGAGATTTCATATATCGTAACGTAAAACGATGCGAAAATAAACCTTTCAATCTTAGAATAATAGTTCGTTTTTAATGATTTAGTAATAGCTATAAATATATAACAATGAAGTTCATTTTGAAAACGATATCTTTTAGTTTGCAATCTTCATATCGCAATACATATATCAATTTCTTAGTGATGGAATCAAAAATATCGGTTTATTGTGTCTGACTATATCCAAAACTCGAGTATAAATCTACTGCCGTGTATTTCAGGATGCATTTCAATGCCTAAATTCAAAATTGACTCCGAGTAACTGTTTAATGTTTGAAACTAAACATTTATTGTTTGGTTTTTATACCACATAACATAGGAAACAAAATTCATTGAGTATTTTGTTTAAAAATGCGAGATAAAAGTCAGTCCATGTTTCCCGTAATGTAAAGAGATTCAAATTTTTGTACTTACACGGAATAATCTTCTCAGTCAAACAGCTCGAAATGTAATGACGAAGAAATCTGCTAGGTTTTCGTAAATAATTGCAACACGGATTGCGTGATCAACGGAACTTTACGAATGTACAGGTATCCATTGTGTATGACTAGGAGATTTTAATTGTTGTGCCATCCAAGCCAGCAGTGCAATATGAAAATTAAAAAAAATGAATTGAAAGATTTCAATCAGAAGCGAGTGATGTGATTAATGGAAAATTATATGAATTAACATCGTTTATAAGTGACGCCCGGTGTAGTTGAAATATAAATAACTATCATGTCTTTCAATCAATGTCCAATTAAAGCAAGAGATTAATGTTTTCTTGCTATATATTTCCAAATCCGAAAGGGCTTGATTTTTAGACTTGTCAATTTATTTTATGCACCTTATTTGTAATACGCACTCTGATTAATTAATGATTCACCTTTGCATGGTATCATTTTTAATTACAGCTCCCATCGGAAGTATTTAACTTGCGTTACAGGGCTTTTTATTTGCAGAAAGTAGATTACGACGCAAACGCTCTTATGATTGTGGCCTATTAAAACTACATTTTTTTAAATCTGTTCTTCGTGGAAGTCTTAACCCGGTATAATGAGGAAGTGGCACAAAGTAGTTAAAAAACAGTTAAGAATCATAAACATATCATCAGAATAAAAGAGGCAATCATATTCAGCAAAGCAAAAAACGAAACACGTCGAAATAATGATTATTTTTACTTTTAAAGTGCATAAAAGTTTTTATTCATTCGGTACAAAGCGCAGTGATGAAACAATTATTTTATCTCAACAAGGATTTCACTTAGAGGCTTCCGAGTAAGGTCTGGAACAGTCGCCTTGGAAGCAGGATACCCAACGGGAAGTAAAAGTACGAGTTTCTCATTAGCCGGTCGATTCAGTAATTTACGCAAAGTGGGCCCGCAATTGAGTGGCGTCGATGTCAGAGTGACCAAACCTGCGAACTACAATTTCTTTAATTAATAACTTTTTTTGTTTCAATTTCTTCTACCTATAAAATCATTTGGAGTGGAATTTCACACCAAGAATGGATAAGATTTCAATTACATTATTCAGATGGAATTTTCACTCTCTTCAGAGTGAAAAGATGCACTCCAAATGAGGGAAAATTCACTTCGAAATTCGAGATTTTGTCTTTTCTCACCTGAATGGCAGTGATGAGTATTCCGGCTGCAATACTCACGCTCATTTCATGATAATAATGATTTTTTTTTCGCCCGTTAGGCAACACTCCGTAAGTCTGCTTGAAGAGACAAATCAAGTACGGTGCATCAGTCAAGTACTCCTTCACCCAGTTCGTCTTGAACGGTTTCAGATCCGTCGTCCACTTTTTGCCCATTCTCTTTTTGTAATTCATTTCCTCTTCCTTCTCAACGACTTCACGTACTTTAGCTTTTACAGCTGAAGATGACAACAAGACAAACATCCAAGGTTCGCTGTGGGCACCACTTGGAGCTGTGCCTTTATTAGCGACAATCAGTTATGTCTTTTCAACAATATTAGAGTGAAGTTTCACTCATTCGGAGTGGAATTCCACTCCAAGAATTATGGGAATTCAATGATTTTATTTTAAATGAATTTTCTCTCTATTTAGAGTGAAACTGAGGTAGATGTCCCAGTAATGGACAGGACCGTGAAAGAAATACAAAGCACGTGATTATTATTAATTTTCTCTACACAAAAAAAAAAAATTTCAGACAACAGTCGTAAGGTAAATGTCCCTATTTGTGACCTACTAAGATTGTCTCCAGCAATGATTGATGATAAACACATCATAAATGCTCTTAAATTAAGAATAATTGACATTGATGATAATGTCATTCTTTATTTCACTAAAAATCGTGTTGGTTGAAGTTCAATCAACATTTATACGATAATATGGAGGATATTCTAAAATGTGTCAATGTACCATTTAGTGACCATCAGATTTGGCATTGCCGATATTAGTGACCATAGGCTGTCTGTTTAGTGACCGGTGCATTAAATCGACTGGCATTGCAATTAATGACCATCGTATTTGACTTTGCAATATTTATGAAAAACCTTATTCATCGTATAGACAAATATATTCGAGTGGTCACAAATTAGGACGTACACAAATAGGGACATTTAACCTTATATTTGATAGGGCACTAATTGGGACATGGACACAAATAGGGACATTTACCTTATACCAAAATTCAAATAAAAAATTTTTCAAGAACCCGAAAAAAAAGGAAATGTAAGCTGCCTGAAACTAAAGTTTTCAATTTTTGTAGGCCTCAAACATGGAAGTCGTGGAAATGTCGGAACCGACGTCATCGGAGCCCCAGGAGAACCAGGACAAAAGCACGAACACCTCGACAAACTGCAAAACGTCAATCTCCGTGGACGACATGACATCGAAGGATTATTATTTCGACTCCTACGCCCATTACGGCATCCACGAGGAAATGTTAAAGGACGAAGTTCGCACCGTGACGTACCGGAACTCCATGTACCACAACAAGCACCTCTTCAAAGACAAAATCGTCCTGGACATCGGCTGCGGCACGGGAATTTTGTCCATGTTCGCCGCGAAAGCCGGAGCATCTCGAGTTATTGGAATCGAATGCTCCAACATTGTAGAATACGCGGAGAAAATCGTGAAAGCGAACAAACTGTCCCACGTGATCTCGATCCTGAAAGGAAAGGTCGAAGAAGTCACTCTTCCCGATGGGATCGAGAAGGTTATTCGACTTGTTATGTTTAAACAATTTTTGTAATGTCCAAACGGCCCAACTTTTCCAAGATAATCGAAGAACGTCCAAAATCCAGTTGTGTACATAAGAAAAAATGTTTTAGGTCGACATAATAATCTCGGAATGGATGGGTTACTGCCTCTTCTACGAGTCGATGTTAGACACGGTCCTCTTCGCCCGCGACAAATGGCTCCGCGAAGACGGCATGCTCTTCCCCGACAAAGCCACGCTCTTCATCTGCGCCATCGAAGATCGTCAATACAAAGACGAAAAAATCAACTGGTGGGACGACGTCTACGGCTTCAACATGAGCAGCATCCGCAAAGTCGCGATTTCCGAGCCCCTCGTGGACGTCGTCGACCCCAAGCAAGTCGTAACGAACGCCTGCCTCATCAAAGAAGTCGACCTCTACACCGTGACCAAGGCCGACCTGAAATTTGCCTCCCCTTTCTCCCTCCAGGTCCGAAGAAACGACTACGTCCAAGCTCTGGTCACTTTTTTCAACATCGAATTCACGAAATGCCATAAAAGGATCGGATTCAGCACCGCCCCGGACGTTCAATACACGCATTGGAAGCAGACGGTGTTTTACTTCGACGATTATATCACGGTGAAAAAGGGGGAGGAAGTTTACGGGGTTTTTTCGATGAAGCCGAACGCGAGGAACTTCAGAGATCTTGATTTTAGTATCGAGTTGGATTTTAAAGGCGAACTTTGTCAGATTCACGAGACTAATACGTATCGCATGCGTTGAGGACCCCACGGGATTGTCACGGGGGTGGCTTTTTTCACGTCGTAATTGTTCATGTGATTTTTTGTAATTTTTTCTGTCTCGAGGCGATGAAATTTGTGAATTACGGGAAATGCGAGTTTTTGAGAGACTTTTAGGTTTCTTTTGTACCGATAAGAGCGAGTTTGTGTAACGACGATGGTTTATTAAATACTGTGAAACGTAACAAGCTTTTTTTATTGCGCTTAATTTAATGTCATCGCTATCGCGATTAACGCTGTAGTCGATAACAATTGCGGATTCAGTAAATCGTGTATGTTCGTCGCGGAATTGCTCGCGTTGCAGCAATTGTCCGTGGATTGTTCGACGATTCTCGGGTAGTACTCGTTCCAAAACGCCAGGGCTTTGTAATTTATGGCGTCGGCGGCGCCCATTTCGATGCTTTTTTCGATCAACAAAACGCCGGGCTCTTTTTCCGTGAAAGCTTCCCATTTCACGTTTTGAAACGAAGGATTCCCGGTTTTCGCGAACGCCGCGAACATCGACATCATCGTGTCCGCCATCTTTTTGTCCGCGGGATTCCATTGGATGCTGTTTCCCTGGAACAAGTTTTTTTTCAAATATAATTTTTTGTTTCGCATTTTCGAACTGTTTTGTTGTTTGTTTTCTGTTTTTTTTTCCATTTTTCAAGATTTTTATCGCGGTTTTTTTATTTCGCCGATTCGACACCAGGTGGCGTTGACCATCACGATGGACGCGATCGTAATTTAGGTTAGTGGGTTATTAAATGATGAGAATTTATCGAAAACAAATGGCTGGAGATTTCCCCAAAGTCGAAAAATGATTAAACTTCGTTTATTTCCGGAAATGAGTTCTACTTACGCGCCCTCGATAAAAATTATCAGTGTTCGTTGAACCTTCATTAGATTCACTTAACGTCGCCGAAAAGATGGCCGCAGTACTAAAAATCGTCATATTGTTAACAACAATTCAGCGAATAAACGCAGTGTGTTGTTATCCGTTCAATTCCGTGGATTCCGATTACCGTAAATAAATACATAACCAAAAAACTTCGATTTCAATTCAAAATCGGGAGTTTTTCCCGCCATTTAAAGACGCGCGCGACAAATTTGAATTCGACGTTTACGCGGAATTCAACATAATTGCGATAAATTCTCTTTTCTCAGTTCCCTGGTACAAACCTGCCGATAAAATTTGCATGGATGGACAAGCTATAACAAAATCAGGAGGCAGATTTTTTTGCGGCCTCGATCCTTGCAATATTTTCGGTTGCAATTGCGGCCGGGGCTGCCTAGCGAATAATCTTGGAACTATTGAGAGAGCGAGAGAGTTGTACCATAAAGGAAACCAATGTACCGACGGATTTTGTATCGACCCAAATGCTTGATTCAATAAATACATCGATTCTTTCCGTAAAATGGCCGTAGTTCATTTTATTTCAAAAATTACCCCAAAACTACGAAGAAATGCGAAAATACTCACGAGAAACGGCAGACCCCACACGAAAGGAAGCTCGAACATGTGCGGGACTTGGGCCCAATCGGGGACTTCGTCCGTCATGGCCCGAGTTCTGGAGCGGTAATCGAATTTATACAAAAACGCCTTCGATTTCGTCGAAACTTTGGACGCGAGGTGCATCAAGCCCGCTGCGAAATTTTTGTCCGTTTGCAATTCTAAATATCGGTCCCGTAACATCGTCTGATCTTGAGAGGGGGGGTGGGGTTTGTAAAAAAAGAGGACCGCTTCCGCTACCATTTCCGGTTTCATCTGGAACAGTTAATTTTTATTCCAAAGGGGAACTATGCGGATTTTTCCGAATTGTGGGAGAAAAAAATGAATTCCACCTCGCAAGTGACATTTTCTTCGGGCATTTTAATGGCCGCCATTGTTTCGTCGGAAATGATGCTTTCAAACATTCGCGCGCTGAGTTTTCCGTCCGCCATGTTGGAAGCTTCGGAGTAAACCAAGCCTTGCTCGTTGCTGGTGTACCCTGCGAGTAATGGCGCGTCGTGGAAGCTGCCAGTGTCTAAAAGAGTTTTCGGGTGCTCCGGGAGAAAAGGATCCGTTGCATTTTCTATCATTCCGTCGATTATTGGGCCCCAGGTTTCAATGTCCGATGATTCGCGTACTAGAATCTGAGATTTATGAGTTGCGATTGGGATTCTATGAAAAATTAAGATAGAGTGCGAAAGAATGCGGAAAATTTGGTGAAACTACGGAAACAGGAAAACTACTGAAAATTTTATGAGGTAGTGAGTGTCTGCGGAAAACCATATAAAAAATACGAAAAATGAAAAAAAATGTGAATAAAATTCGGAAAAGTGATGAGAGTACCAAAAACTACAAGAAGTACGAAAACTACTGAGAAACTGCAGAAAACGATGGAAAATAGGGAAAAACCACGGAGAATTTGAAAAAAAGAGAAAAATACAAAAAACTACGGAAAAGAAAGAAATTAAAAACTACGAAAAGTGAAATCAGCCGAAACTACAAGAACGTGAAAAAAATACCACGAAAAACGGAAAAATGCGCAGAAATATGGAAAAGTGATGGGGGTACCAAAAAATATAAGAAAACTACGGAAAATGGGGCAAAACTACGAAAAAGTATAAAAAGAAGTTTAAAAACTACTGACAAACTAGAAAACGACGAAAGATGAAGAAAAACTACTAAACATTTGAAAAAATTACGAAAACTACAAAAAACTACGAAAAAGAAACACAAAAACCAAAAACTACGAAAAAGTATAAAAAGAAGTACGAAAACTACTGACGAACTGCAGAAAATGACAAAAAATAAAGGAAAACTACTGAAAATTTGAAAAAATGGCGAGAATTACAGAAAACTACGGAAAAGAAACACGAAAACCAAAAACTACGAAAAAACATAAAAAGAAGTACGAAAACTACTAACAAACTGCAGAAAACGACGAAAAATAAAGGAAAACTACTAAAAATTTGAAAAAATGGCGAAAACTACAAAAAACTACGAAAATGAAACACAAAAATCAAGAACTACGAAAAACGAAAAAAAATGCGAATAAAATACGGAAAATTGATGAGGGTATCAAAAACCACAAGAAAACTACAAAAAAGTATAAAGAGAAGTACGAAAACTACTGAAAAACTAGAAAACGACGCAAGATGAAGAAAAACTACTAGGAATTTGAAAAAAAGAGGAAAACTACAAAAACTACGAAAAAGAAACAAAAACTACGAAAAACCAAGAAAAATGCGAATAAAATACGGAAAACTGATGAGTGTCCTAAAAACTACAAGAAAACTACGAAAAAGTATAAAAATAAGTACGAAAACTACTGGAAAACTGGAAAACGACGAACGATAAAGAAAAACTACAAAAAATTTGAAAAAATGGCGAAAACTACAAAAAAACTACAAAAAAGAAACACAGAAACCAAAAACTACGAGAAACGAAAAAAAATGCGAATGAAATACGAAAAACCGATGAGGGTACGAAAAACTACAAGAAAACTACTGACAAACTGTAAGAAACGACGAAAGATAAAGAAAAACCACTAAAAATTCGAAAAAATGGCCAAAACTACAAAAAACTACGAAAAAGAACCACAGAAACCAAAAACTACAAAAAGCGAAATCAACCAAAACTACAAGAACTCAAAAAAAACCACAAAAAACTCCAAAAACATCCAAAACTACAAACAAACCCAAAAACTACGCAAAAAAAATTCAAAAAACCATAAAAACTTCTTCACTTCGCGCCTCTCAATAAACAAAAAAAAATGAGTTCACCGCAACATTAACTCGACGAAGACATTCCATAAGCGACGAAGTAGGTTCCCTGTAACACCCAAACTTTTCCGTGACAATGTCCACGACCGAAGTTTCCGCCTTCGGCGTCCCCACCGAGTTCAAAGCGTCGCCGCTCATCGCGATGGCTTTCCCGAATTTTCCCTGGCTATGGGGACTCACTAAATGTAGGCCAACGCTAATCGCGCCGGAACTGTGCCCGTGGATCACTACGTTCGACGGGGAACCGTCGAACAAATTAATGTTGCTTTTTATCCAGTCCAGGGCCGCTACTTGGTCCATCATTCCGTAATTTCCTGGGTACAGTGGGCTCTCGTTTATTTTAAACGCCATTTTAGGCGAATTTTCGAGGTTTTCATTCGATTAATCGATCGAAACGACCGATTAGTCGAATGATCGATTCCTCGATCGATCGAAACGAGCGATTTATCGAAAAATCGATTCTTTTTTGTAATTTAATTGAAAAGCTGCATTTTCGTCGCGATGTATCGAAACATCGATTAATCGAAAGACCGTATATTCCGATTAATCGAAATCGAGGCGAAAATCGATTAATCGAAGGACCGTGGATTTCGATTAATCGAAACGACCGATTAATCGAATAATCGATTATTTTGTGTAATTAAATCGAAAAGTTGCATTTTCATCGCGATGTATCGAAACATCGATTAATCGAAAGACCGTGTATTCCGATTAATCGAATAATCGAATGATCGATTATTTTTCGTAATTAATTCGAAAAGTTGCGTTTTCGTCGCGATGTATCGAAACATCGATTAATCGAAAGACCGTGTATTTCGATTAATCGAAACGAGCGATTAATCGAATAATCGATTATTTTTCGTAATTAATTCGAAAAGTTGCGTTTTTGTCGCGATGTATC
>JABFQM010001457.1:0-21167 GCA_022816865.1 Zelostemma sp. ZL-2020
GAGGGGGAGGGTGTGGTTGGGGGGGGGGGGGGGGGGGGGGGGGGGGGGGAGGAAGGGGCTTTGATAACGATGGACGAAGACGATGCGCCGCAAACAAGGCAAACTTTCCCGAGGAACCTGCAAGTTTGATAACGATGCTGCGAGCGTAACGTTCGAGGATATAATTAATGTCGAGAACGTTGACGATGCAACGAGAGAATGTCCTTCGACCAATCAACGTCGATTTGCGGAGGGAATGAAGTCGAGTGCCTCTCAGAGATATGCCGCCTATTAGAAGAAGGAGATCTATTGAGAGGGAATTGTTCTTTGACAATTAATGTGCGAGTGTCGAGGCTATTGATCGATCACAAGTACGAATTTGCGCGTCATACGTGGAAGGCTTTAAATTCACTCAGGCTTCTTCGATCCAGAAGTTTCGAGTTTTTCCAGTTGAAATCAATCGTATTGCTATCTACTGCAGAAAAATATGTCGCTGAATTTTCCTCGAGTTTCCAATTATAGCTTTATTCGCAAAGAAGAAAATGCTGAAGAAAATTCGAGGCCAAATGCTCGAAGAAACATAAATACAGAAATTACGAATGAGGAGAAGGTGAAATATTTCTTGCCCCGAGAGATCGCTTTAAGTTGAATTTAAGAAAATGCTGCGCTGTCGATCGATTTCTGAGTTGTGATCTCGCTTATAATGCCGCGAAGGTGCATTCACGGACTGATGTCTCGAGCATTCGAATATTCTGGCGGCGGTGACGCCGGGTAGATTTACGGGCGGTTCACCACGCAGACGAGCGTCCCTTCGCGAATTCTTAAGCTTCCACCGATATTATTAGCGGGAGCGCAGCTTGGGCACGGGTCCCCTCGTTGGATTGGCTCAGCTACTTTTTTTATCCCCCGCGCATAATATTCTTGATAGGCAGTAGCCTCGAATCCTTTGATTCGTTCGTCTCTCGTCAATGCACCCTGTCCCTGCTCAGGTGCACGAACGTGTCGTCCATGGAACGTCTCAACGTCTAGATCGCATTCTTTATTGACTCTTTTTTGTCCTTTGTTTCTGATGCACATTCGGATGGTAAGAAAACCAAATAAAACCTTTATCCGCGCGGAGAAGGTAAACAATGTGTAATTGAAAACAACATTTTGGGAATATGATTTATCATTCAAGAGCATTTGTTTTAGTGTTATGGCTTTCGTTTCATTTTTTTTAATGAAAACACTTGGTCGATAATTGTTATTGGGTCAACTGTAGCCAAATTGTTTAATAAACAGCAATGCAAGCCAAATTACTCATTACTATTTGCGAATGCAAGGACTAGTTTTGAAAATCTAGTCCTTGATAAATTGACGTCCAAATCATTGACAAAAATGGCAGATTCGTTGTTTTCTTTATACCAAAGAACTTGAAATATTTTATCTGGAGAATTGAATTTTTTGAAATCTTCGATATGCCAAATAGAAATGATAGATTCTTTATTATGTATAAATTCCAGAAGTACATTAGGTTAGTTTGGGTTAAGTTAAATTAAGAGGGAAGTGCGGATGGAATGACGGAAGGACGGAAGGACGCCTCGTTTTCATATTAATTCATAAATCCGCGCGATAAATTATACTGGCGTATAAAATAAATATCGTCCAAATTGAATAATACATCAAAACATTAACGAGCCACGTGTAAATTAGAGCTGGCAGAAATGCAAATGTAAAAAATGTCGGTCAATATCATTATTTCCATCAATAAGATCACGATTTATGATCATCAGGTCAGCTCGAAAATGGCTATCAGCTACTTCAATTAACCTTTAGCGCCTCGTCTCGTTAACGTTACGCTTAACTCCCCGAGTGGGCGGTTCTTTTTCCATCGGCAGGAAATTATTAAAAACCCCGCGATATAAATATTAATCACCCGCGGCTCATTGCATTTTACATGAGCCGGTAAAAATATTGGGATAAAGATGTGACAATTAGCTTCCACGAGATGATGAATGTCTCGATTGAACGATCAAAGGACGACAACTCTTCGACGTTATTCAACGATCAATTAAACTTATTAGATTTATTAATTTTCTAATCCCGAGAAATCCTGTAAATAGACGCGTGTAATGATAATCGCAGTATTTGTAAACCATAAAACATGTTTAATAAGACGCGCATCGAGGATGAGCAAGCCACCGGTGTCTCCTGTGGAAGGCATTACCGAGATTACAGACAAGCGCCCAAGTAGGTACGTAATAACTCTTCCACCCTACGTTCCTCGCCCTTTATCCTCAAGATCTTGGGCCCTTTTGCGCCGCGCAGCGGCCTCTAGTTCTATTAAAACCATGCGCGAGATAATAGCTCTCGTAATGCACGGCAAATCCGTGAACCTGCTAACTACTGCAATTTACTTTTTAAACTTTCTTCTTGCGCTCCAATTTGCATCGAAAAACAGGAGGGTTGACGAAGCGCATTTACATGCTAAACGGAGCTCATTTGAGGCTCATTTAGTAATTGAAAATGCTTCCGACTTCTTAAATGATTATTATCAGGGTATTTTCTTTGCCGTTAAAAAATACAGATAACAAAGAGGAAGAGATTGATGCTCCGTATCAGGAAGAATGGAGAAAAAAATGTATGAAAGATCGATGTATTCGAGTTTCCGGGCTGCTCCCTAATAAGCTTTTACCCGTTAGCCATGCATTGATATGGAGAATGTATCTCTATCTTGGGGGTGGGCTGCGGGAGATACGTATCTTCTGGTTATTAATGTATGTTCGCGAGCTCAAGGCTAGACGTTCTGCCAAGACCCAAAATTGCCCGAAAAACATCTTCCAGACGGTTCTCATATTCACCATTGCGTTTTTTTCCAATTGCACAATATTCTACTTGAGTTCTAGGATTGTGAAATAAATAAAACATAGATTTCGAAGGTGGAATAGAAAACGTGAAAAATGTTTCGCGGATTGCTGTTGCTGGTTGAGTATCGCTGTTGGGAAGTGTGATCAATACTTGAGAAGGCTCCATCCCATCCAACTTACCCAAGATATGAATTCCTAATACACAACGCCTCCCTTTATCCCCGGAGCAGCGTTGCTTGGAAGCTCGAAAAACTTAGTTACGTTAGACGCTTCTGGCTGCAATCCAATGGCAATCACAGCCATCTTTAATTCTTTCCTACTGTCTACAGCGTGACTTATGCCCCCGAGGACTTTTCTTTGCGCTCGTAAAGGACTCGCTTCGTTCGCCTCAGAATTTTTCTCTTTTTTTTTGTTTGCGGCTTGTATATAAAAGTATCGCCCACGCTGTAACGCGTGCGACTTTTTACGATCTGAATCCGAATTTACGACGCCTAAATGAAATTTCGACTCGTTCTCAATTAAGTGATTCATCCGCAAAGTTATCGAGGACGGAGAAATTTCTGATGCAACAAACATTCCATGCATCAATATTTTTATAATCGCTTCTTACGAGAACGTGACGGAAGGTTTTTTTTTTTCAAATTTTCTTAACGAAATTGAAATGGAGGAACATTTTTAATGAGGCGCGGTTGGATTTTGCACGTCTCGAAGAACCCACAAGCGAGGTGAACTATTCGAATAATTATAGAAAATTGTGGGTAGTCGGGATGCCACAAAAACAATACTCCCGAGCTCGTTGTAAACCGATCATCAGCTGAATGCAAGAAAGTTTCAACGGTAGTAATATAGACCTTTTAAAACTGATGAGAAAAAACAAGGATACCGGTATAAACAAACATTCTATGGATCCAACAATTTTTTAATTTACTTGAGAATTTATCTCTTCTCTTTCGTCTGCAACTTTTACATTTTCGCAAAGGAAAATTTACTTGTTCTTCCTTATCAATAATTGGAATATCCGAAGAATAAAATTGGTCATTAACAACTGAAAAGTATGGAGCAAAAAGCGAATGATTGTTTAAATTGCTTCTGGGAAACAAAATAGATAATAAATAAATTACGTAACTGTAACGAAAATGCATCGCGGCATGCAATAAAACAAGTTGATTACATTTGCATTTCATGCACAAAGTAGTTTCTTACTCGATAATCGAGTCATTGTATAACCCGCGGACTCGAAATATGGATATTCATCACCGACTAATTTGCAGCGTCAATAAACATCGTGATATATGAGCCCCGTAAAAAATGGATGCTCAATCATTATTTTTACGCCAAGTATTGAACTTATAAAATCCCATTGTCATTGGAATTGTACGGTACATGAATTTCCGTAGTACTTTTATCTTCGCCTTTTTCGTAACGGCATAACGTCGATGGTCTTTCTGGCGAGTGGCATTTTCAACGCATAATAATCCAGGTGAAGCTATTTTGTAATTTTCGTCGTTCGGTCACGCGCTACGAGCTCGCTGTAACTAACCGTATCCGTATGCTCGCAACTATGTGCCATCGTCACGTATAAGAAAGGCCCCTCGTGCTCGACGTCTATCTATGAGTACTTGGAATACCCGCAAAGAGAAACGAGAGGATTGCGAATGGATTGCTTTATTAGTTTTACAATAAAGTAAAGACGTGCGAAGAAAATTACGAAAAAAAAAAAGTTTACAGCCTCGCAGTGCAATCTTAAAAATTGTCCGCTCGTGGCAAAAGATTCTTTGCGCGTGTCAAGCAGAATCTGTTTGAAAAACGTGCGGCGAGAAGTTTTTTGCGCGTCCGTTTACACTTCTACAGTGAAAAATTGTCGCGACAATGGGAAAGTAACGAATTTCGGATAATCCAAGCGTTGGCAGTTATTTATTATATTCTCAAAAACAAAGCCCAAAAAGTACAAGCAGGTTTTCAGCTAGGTATAGGTACAAGCGGATTCGGTCTTACGGGAAGCAGAACATTTTTGTCGGAAACAGAAATCTGCTGAACGAACAAATTCCAAGATTGTGTGCCCATGTAAAACTGACAATCTGCGTCAAGCAAGTAGATTCGGTTTACCTCGAACAGACATTTCTAAGAGTGTGGCAGAGTTGAAAGAAGAAAAGACGTATTTTTCTCGATATCTATTCTGCATACTCATCGGGATTTCTTGAAAGAAGCCCGCTAAGAATAGCAGAATTCTAGAAAGAGATTAAAAAAAAGAGAAAAGAAGAAGAGGAGGAGAAACTCAGCAGGGATATGGCGAAGAGGATGATAGCCTGACCTCGGAGGAGCGTCAAGCAACGCGGCAGGCTCATCGTGAATGGTGCGTGGAATGCAGTAAAGCAAATAAGCTCGAGAGCGAATAGCTAATTACGCTTCTTGGCATTCTTGTTTCTGGTTAGGTGGGCACCACCGAGCGGGATTACAAGCTAATCCTCCTCGTAGGAGGACACGAGCGTCCGCGGTCCGGGCTCTCCCTCGCGCCCGTTCCTCGCTGTAATGGCGTTGTTTAATGTTTAATCATACCCGCCGTGCGCTCAGTATAATCAGAGTATAATCCAGACAACATCAACCGCCGCCGCGCGGACGATCCGCGATCTGCGGTCGCGGGTTCAAGCCCCGCTTCCCGGCTACGTGTACCTCTTTACCTTGACTTCGACTCTCCTTTTGGAATTTCCCCATTTTTCATGTTTTCCAACTTTTCCATTTTCGTTGATTCTTCAAGCTTTTCAACAAAAGTTGAAAGAAGACGTATTGCAATGCGAAACCCGCGAAGGTCCGAATCTCGATGAAAATAAAAGAGGTACGCGATTTTGGAAGGAAGTAAAACCTTTTGCGGAATACGAAAGTGATCTCGGGGAAGGCCGGGTCGGAATCGAATTAGCTCGTATGCGGTGTAGAGAATAATGTAGCACATTATGGCCGAGTATTAGAGTGACCGGTAGCCGACCGGTGAGTTTTTTGCCGGATTCCAGTAGCGCCTTCGACAAACACCGGAGGGAAGAGTGTACGCCGCCTCTCGGTTCGCCACTTTTGCTAGCTTCGCTCGAAACAGCATCGCGTCTCGTTTTTCGGCGGCTCATCAAGTCGCTGCCCGAGACCCACATGAGCCTCGAGGAATTCCTTTTGCCGACTTAGTCGGCCGAGACGACGCAAGAAAGAGCTGCTGCGGAGTCGAACGAGAAATAAAACCCTGGAGAGACGCCTGGTTAACGACTTTTATCTATAATATTAAGTTTCACACCGTCGAGTGGCGAGTCTATTCCACTGGAAGTGTCTGCTGTTACACCTGGGATTACATCGATACAAAACTGTCAATATTGTCGTCGTCGCAGTTTCCTTGACGTAATGAATTACCTCGTTAACGTTATACCCGCGAGTTCGTTTCACATTCAAACGAAGCTCGTACTTTCTATTGTGAAATCGGGATCCGTGTCCTTAGCTCGTTTTAATGACCGAAATAACATTTTCGAAGAATCAATTGAAACGTTCTAGTCACGACAGCGTATTCCGATGGAAGAGAAATGATTAATGAAAAATCCCGAATCAAAGCGAGCTTTGTTGATTCGGAGAAACGTTCTTTTTTTCCGAAGAGCGAACGAGAGGAATGGGAAAGGGCGCTACACCTCTCGTGCGAGCTGCAGGCATGCGGGGCCTGCGAATGTTTTTACTCGGCTCGTGTAGAAGGGGTGTTGATAGGGTCCGAGGGACAGAAGCTGCCGTTAACACGTGCCCGCCGTTAAGCATCCATATGAAGTCGAATTTATCAACGAGTTACGGAAACTATAAAAATCTTTGTTCTGTGATCATTTTGATTTCTCCGAAAACTGTTTTCCGAAGGGCTAAAATATTATGTCAAGTGACGTTAATCGTTTTTTCAAATTTCGATATCATATTTATCACAATTATTGTTACAATTTCGATGTAAGAATAATTGTGATGGACAGACAGACGTTTTGTTATGGAAGTTGGGACTAAAAAAGGGGCATCTCCGGCAAAGGAGCGATTTTCTCTGCATTCCTGGAGAAAAAATCGATGCACCAGGAACGGTTATTCAGTCGCCCCTGGCTCAGTTTTTTACCATGGCTTACCCCAGCCATGAGTCACATAATAGCTTCTCTTCGGCACGACCTAATGATTTATAGGCCGCGCTAGGGTTTTATGTATTTCTGTGCAATACGAGGCTTTTTTTACGTTCTCACCCCGGCACTGTCAGGGCGCATAAGAGCAGGAGAAAGACGGTGAATGGGGAGCATCGTGGATTACTTTGCGAGAGCGAGCAACTACTCTGTTGTGCTCTGTTGTGCAGATCGATATAATTAATAGCTTCGGAGTATCGGGTAACATATGGCCTGGGACAGAAGAAGGAAAGGAACCGGGAATCTGCGGCGAGATACGAGCGAGCGATGCCGCCACCTCAAAGTTGACCGCGGCCCGCTCGACCAAAGGGATTAAAAGCAAATAAACGAGACGAAAAAAGAGACGAAATTCCTGGCCGCATGCTAATTTCTACCTGCTCCAAGGACTAAATCCGCTAGCGAATCTTTCGAGTGATTTAAGCTCTGCGATTGTCTATACGGGCCGAAAATTTCGAAACTCCTCGTGATCTTCCTTGATTAGTTTTTCAAGCGATATTGTTGCACCCTCCGGGGAAAAAAAAAACCCTCGAGAAGTTATCATTTGCATGCCCCAATCGGACACGTGCACCAGCAGCACGCGAGAGTTCCTCGCGCGCTGTATTTTGCATAATTTCATGAATCGCGTATAATCGTTCCGTATAAAAGTATCCCGGCATTCATGTCACAAGCCGCCGCGAATTAGCATAACGTTTTCAAAATAGCGCAGGGCGAACTATGCGAGACACGTGGCCCGACACGAGACGAAACGATCCTTCCAAGGGTTGCATGCCACGGCTTTGTATAGGCCATTGGCTTTTTTTTCTTTCATATCAACCGTCGTGGCCTTCAACGTACCAGATTTCACGGCACCGACACGACCTACTTCGACACAATAATTTTTTCTCGCGTTCGTTTGATATTAATTTACGAAAAAATAATGAAACGCTCGCTACTTCACGGCGATTTGCGCGGGTCGAACTCGCGTTAATGAAAATGAGTGAAAAAAGGGGGAACTTCGCCATGGTTGAAGACGCTTAATTAGCTCGTTTCGATACTTCGAAGGCCACCGCGAGATTCATCGCGCGTAATGACGGTGGTTCGGTTGGGACTCGGGGAAGTGGCATTTTTTTCATCTCCTTTTCAGCTCTTTCTCCTCAGTTGTTCGGTCGCATTAATTTCAGTTGTAAGTGGTTCAAAACCTTTGCAGAGTACGGTTATCCGTGACTCGGTAATCTCTCCAGGTGTATACCGTCAGCTAAAATCTCGAAACTTGGTAATTACTTTGGAGGAAGCGCCTGATTTGATGAAACGGAAAATATTCTTCCGAGAAGCGTTTCGAAGCGGAGGATCAAACTGACATAATAAAATTTTATGCTGTGCAATTACGTTTCATTTGGGTCGATAAGAAACGTTTTATATCTTTAATAAAAATTTCTTTCTTTCAATTATACCGAAGCGTCCCCCTTTCGATTTTGAGAACTTTGCAATAAACAATGGCTTCCAATGCGCTCCTTGGATGCAGGTTAGTCTCAAAGCCCTTTGGCACTGACTCGCCAGGATAAATCTCGTGTCAATTCCATTCCTTCGTCGTCATTTTTAACGAAACTTGCGTAACTAATCCATGCATTCGACACCGTTGTAAATATTTATGCCTCGCGATTCATAAATTATGTATTAGCGATCGTGAGAAACTTGGTCGCCAAAGTATATAATAAATAAAGAAACAAACATTGCAATATAAAATTCGCCGAAGGAGAGGGAAGGGATGAAGGAATAAATGGCGAAAATGAAAAAATCAAATGATAATCTTGTGATAGTATAGCTTTATTTTAGACTAGAACGGAAGAAATTAATATAATATTAATTATATAAAATAATAATAATAATAATAATAATAATAATAATAATAATAATAATAATAATCAATAATAATATAATAAACTATTTACACGAAAGTAGTACATAACATTAGGGATCGTGTATAATGTCCATGCGCAATGGACACGCCGAGAGGAAAAAATAAAGTGTCGGGGGGGAGGGAAGCGGAGAAGCCATGCCAAATCCTCGTTGGCCACGATAGCGAGAGCAGCGAATCGCAAGAAAATGAATCGTACCCCGTACTTTTCATTTTCGCTAATCTGGCAGACGAGGATGTGACGATCACAAAGTAAATTTATAAATAACTAACGCATAAAACAATAATAATAATAAAAAAAATAATTAATAAATGTAATAATGGTCGAATAATAATAATAATAATAATAATAATGATAATAATAATATTATTATAATGATAATAATAATGGTAGTAGTAAATGTCGTTACAAACACTAAAAATAATAGCGGCAATTGAATTTAGTGTTACTTTTGTCCCCAACTATGAAAGTGGGCGAGGATTGGGGCCCAATTCAGGCCCTGATTAAGAGCGAGGGCTTGCGAGGTATTTACAGTTCGAACCGTTTGAAAATTGAGAGATTCTTTAAAAGAGACCCTCCTACTTAGGAAAATGTAAAGGCAATACAGTCTGTCCTCCGTTCTCTTCTCTGGCTATACTATTTCACTAATGATGCAACGCGTCGAATAAACATCAAATATATTTCTATATTTATATATAATCATCGATAGTCTCTACTGTACAGTTTACTAGTTTCTTCCATTCGCGATTGGAAGATGAAGCTCTCCCCGCTTTTTCTCTTAAGCTAGAATAGTCATCTGATAGGAACTTTCAGTATTGCCTAGCTCTGGATATATTAATCGTACTATGTCTATCATTATCGTACAGTTCCGAACAGTTCGCGATCAGGACCCTCTCGATTATCACACAGGTCCGCTGCTGCTTTTCCTTATCATTCGAAGAGAAGATTTTCAAAAACCAACGTCAGAACGTACAATTATTATATTCATCAGTCTTAAGCTACAGTTGAACACCGCGAAAATTCGTGCATTTCGAAAATCTTTCCCCTCTGCATCCGATGCTTATGAATCTAAGAGTTCTGCCAGACACTCACCGGCCGTGGTTGGAGCCGTGCTGGCCGCCGCGCTGCTGCTATGCTGTTGTTGTTGTTGCTGAGCTTGGAACATGGCCGTGGGATGAAGGAACAAAGATCCGTACATCATGTTTTCGTCAGTCTGTTGCTGTTGCTGCTGCTGTTGCTGCTGCTGCTGCTGCTGTTGATTGGAGGTGGTGGTGTTCACGTTTACGGGAATGACGGGGGCGCCAGGGGTAGGTGGGACGAGGCTGCCGTCTTCAACGGCCACGCGCACGGACTCGATATGTCGTCGCGAGAAGACGTGCTCCTGGAGCGGAGACTTTGGGGAATAGCGAACGGAGCAAAGCCGACATTCGTCAGGTCCTGTTGGACCGCGGTGCGGCTGGACCGCGGAGCCCTCGGCGGGAAGTCCCGCAGCCAGTCGCGCCTTTTTCTCCTTTGCGCGAGCGTTCTGGAACCATACCTGCAACTCGTCTCCATTAGCTGCAGTGCTCCTAAAATTCATTACAGTCAATGCGAGAAAACGTGCCGTTATCGATCGGTTGGAATTACGGGGTTTCTCGCATGATTCTGCTCGTTTTCTTTCAAAACATCGAAACTTCCCATTTTCTCAATTGGGCCGTTCCACGCGAAACCGCCACGAGCGTCGGGAATCTTACTGCGATACTTTTTTTACCTCTTCTTCTCGTTGAAACAAGTTCATTTATGAGTTTGTTACTTTTCAACACGTTTTCTTGTGCTTCGAATTTTCTTCTTTTATTTCTGATATTTTCTTATTTTCAGCAAATTTTGAGTAAGGTGATGATTTCTAATAGGAAATTTTTGGGAACAAAATCTGCCATTTTTTTCTCGTCTTTGCATGGAATTTGTTAATATTTTGTATCTCTTCTTCTCATTAAAAAAAGTTCATTTTCAAGTTTGTAGCCTTTGAAAAGTTTTTTCTTGGCCGGTACAATTGTTAAGAATTTTAGTCGATTTTTCATGTTTCGCCTTTTATTTCTGATACTTTGATTCGAAAATATTTGCCCCCATCAAGATTTTGTAATAAAATGAACCCCTACATGAACATTTCTCATCAGAATTTGGCATTTGCTCCAAGTATAAAAGAAAAACATAAAAATCGATCAAATTCCAAAAACTCATCCCAGCTAAAAAAATTGCTTTCAAAAGCTACGAGCAAGATTCCAAGATTCCCGAGCTCGTGCTGGTTTCACATGAAATACCCCAATTCACAAAAAAACTCTACATTACGTTCCATGAATTGTTAATCATGCAGGAACATTCAAAAAGGTTAAAAAACTACAAACAAAACGATCCTTACCTGGACGACGCGTTTCGGTAGTCCGATCTCTCGTCCCAG
This sequence comes from Zelostemma sp. ZL-2020, assembly GCA_022816865.1. Lineage (NCBI taxonomy): Eukaryota > Metazoa > Arthropoda > Insecta > Hymenoptera > Platygastridae > Zelostemma > Zelostemma sp. ZL-2020. Next base: position 11,324 of record JABFQM010001457.1, read on the forward strand.
CATCTCGCACTCTGCCATCGTCGGTGTCTTATAATCCGAGAAGAGCGACTTCATGACCTTGACCTGCGTCGCCGACATCTGCGTTCGATATCTCTTCCCCCCTGATTGGCCGCTGGTATTTCCCCCGGTCACAGCCGGAACCGCATTCCCAATATTTCCACTACTTGCATTTCCCTGACGCGAACTCTGGGTGCTGGATGCCGGACTCGCTGGACCGCTTTCATCGTCCAAGAATTCCGTGGTTTCGCTCATGCTGTCGTCATCGCAAATGCTGCGCTCCGAAAGATCCGTCAAAGGTCCGCAATCGCTCCCGCTTCGTAAATGCGCGTGTTGTTCTTCCAAAAGATTACTCAAACTTCCAAGACTCAATTTCATCGGTCTACTCAAATCCACGGGTTTACTCAGATCCAACGGCGATTCCCCGGTGTTCCCGGTTCCCTGATTACCACTACCTTCTTGCTTCCCATTGCTCGTCTGCGCCTGAAGCTCGCTAAGATAACGCTTCATGGATTCTTCGTAATATTTCTTCAGGGAAGCCTCCATCTCGGTGTTAAACGGAGGGAACAAAGGCGGCATCATGTTCGGCGTGCTGGGGTTCGAAGGAGCGGATTCCATGGACAATTCTTCATCCGGGATGTTATCGATATTAACCTCTCCGCGAGCGACCTGGTCCGCGTGTTTGCTGCTAAGATGGGACTCCAAAGCGGATTTGACCTTGAACAGAGCCGGACAAAACGGGCAGCGCTTGTTAATAACTTGGCTGTGAGCCCGGAATTGTCCCTTTCTCTCCCTCGCTCGAGTATTCTGGAACCAAACCTGAACAACGCGCTTCTTCAACCCCACTTCTCTGGCGATGGTCTCCAGCATTTTCCTCGAAGGATTCGACTCGATTTGATACTTCTGATAGAGATAATCCAACTGCTCCGGCAGAATCGTCGTGCGTAGTCTCTTATCTTTCGGTTGTTCATTATGTTCTACGCTCGTTCGATTATCCCCGCCGGATCCTTCCTCAAAATCCTCGTACTTGCGTTTTCCTCGTTCCTGGATCATCGCGATCAGCGGATGCGGAGTTTCAGAAGCAACGCCGGTGGTAGCGCTAAGAGCTTGTTGCTGAAGAATCCCGAAGGGCGAATCCGGGGGGTAAGCAGGTGGAAAAAGCGAGGGGTTCATGATATGTACTAATTGATGCTCGCGCCATAGTTCGAACCGACCGAACATTAAATTACACTTGTCGCATTGAAAACTACCCTCCTTGGACTCGCCCTGGGCCTGGCTCTGGTTTCCCTGCTGTTGTTGCTGGCTTGGTTGAGACTGTTGACGTTGAGTTTGCTGTTGATGCGGAGGAGTCGCGGTGTTCACGGGCTGTTGCAACTGCTCGGTCAACGGGGTACTGTTCGAAGGATTATTCTGAGTGTTCGTCGTCGTGGTCGTAGTAGAGCTGCTGTTGCTGTCTTCGGAACTCAAAACCGCCGCGACTTGCGCGGCCGCTGCTTGAGCCTGAGCACTTCTCTTCGCATCCTCTTCCTTGAAACAATGCGTCTTCTGATGGCGAATCAATTCGTAGTAACGCTGGAAAACGAGCAAGCACTTCTTGCATTGATAATTCAGACCCGGCGTTCTTTGAAATCTTCCAGAACCGTCGTCGCTGTCGCGACCTCCCTGAGCAACTGGTTCAGCGGCAGGTTGATTCTCGTAAACTTTCCTTGCTTTTTGCCGAGCGTTTTGGAACCAAACAACGATCACCCTTGGACTTAGACCCAGGAGTTTGCTAAGGTACTCGAGATCGTCGTCTTTGGGGTACGCGTTATTCTCAAAAAATTCCTGGAGCACTTTAATCTGATAATCCGTGAATCTCGTGCGGTTCGCGCGCTTCCCAGAACTTCCCCCCGAGGAATTGCTGCCGTTGCTGTTGCCCCCGAAGGAATAATCCGTGGGCCCGCGAGCGGGACTCAGTGACCTTTGCGTGGTCAAAGATAAGCCGCTTATCGTGCCGGTTACAACCCCCGGATTAGGACTCGCAAAACTTTGGGGTGTCAATTTCGGCGGGAGCATCGGCGTAGTTGGCACGCTCGTGTGGCCTTGACCTTCATGATGAAGCCCGGAAAAAACCGAGCTCATGCTGAGTGCTGGGGAATGAGGTCGCGATAGTTGACCCCCGGAACTTCCGGGAGAGTGATGTTGCTGCGGTTCTTCTTGTTGCATTGGTTGCTGCTGATGCTGATTACCCTGAACACTATCCAGAATTTCCTGTTTTATTTCCGTCGTTTGAGTGGCGTTGGAAGGAGGGGGTGGCGAAGACTGTTTATTCGGGCTTTTATCATCAGAAGAACTACCCCCAGAAGCACTGGAATTCAACGGGGTGACCTTCGCCTCCCCTGTTTTTTCGTACTCTTCGAGATTGAGAGTCGTGCTCGGAGGATTATTGAAGTTGTAAGGGCTGTCCTTGTTTCGCTGGCGTTCTTTGAACAGCGTGTTTCGGAACCAGTGTTTGATGACTTTCGGAGGGAGTCCGCTCTGCGCGGCCATGTCCAGAATTTGCTCTTCTCCAGGGGAATTGTTGATATCGAAATGCGCTCGCAATATCTTCAACTGTTCATCCGTGATTCGAGTTCGCGCGCGTTTCTGCGAAGCTGTTGCGTTTGCCTGTAACAAAATCGAAAAAAAAAAAAAAAAACCTTAAAATTATTCCGTCGAAAAGAAAAGAAAAAAAAGAAACAAAGAAATACGTACGACCGCTGCTTGTTGTTGTTGAAGTACAAGATGTTGTTTCGCGAGCATGTCAGCAGCCTGCGCATTCATCGGGGGATACGCGGTCGTTGCGCCATCGTACGGAGGGGGTGGTAACATCATTGGCACAAGCGGAGGTTGAAGATTCATGGCCGCCAAAGCCGGCACATTAAGGCCCAAAGGAAGGCCCATCATGCCCATCATTAACCCAGGGTACTGCTGAAGGTGTTGCTGCAATTGCGAGGCCGCCATTGCGTTCAAGGCCGCCTGCATTTCCGTCATCTGCTGCGCAAGAGTCATCTGCTGCGCGTGTTGTTGATGATGCGACTGTTGCTGTTGTTGTTGCTGCTGCTGTTGCTGATGATGTTGAGTATTCGAAGAAATACCAGTCGGGGTTATCGAATCCGTACTAGAAACCGGGGTGCTGCTCAAAGCCGGGGTCGTCGCAGGCGTCGTAGATGTCGCTTCCGGCGTTTTACTAGCTCGTTCCTTGTTCTCTGTTTCATCCTTCTCCTTCTCCTTATGTTCCTTATCCGAGCTGAGATCCTGGGGCTGATTCGAAGCCGGGGTAGTGCTTCTCGGAGCGGTATTAGTCGAGGAAGAAGTCGCCGCGGTAACAACCACGCTTTTCTTTTCGTACTCGCACTTGAACTGCTGCGCGTATTTTTCCAGGAATTCCCGTGGAACCAAATCCCGATGAACTTCTTCGCAGTGGGACTTCAAGACCCAAACGCTGCTGAATTCCTTGTTGCAGTGTTGGCAGGTACTTCGCGTCAACTCCGGAATAACGTCATCGTCCTCATGTTCTTCTTCCTCGTTTTCTTGAGCGACTTGAGCAGCGAGTGCTTGTTTCTGCTGTTCCTGTTTTTGTTGTTCCTGTTGGGCCTGATAAGCCGCGGCGGCTTCCTCTTCTTTCCTCTGCCGTCTTTGGTGATTCTCATTGAACTGCATGACAAGGTCAAATCCAAAACTCTCCAAAAGATGTTTATACATTTGCGAAGTCTTCTGTTTCGGCTGGGACAGTAAATCCTGGGAGGCCTGGGACGCTTGAGAAGCTTGATGCGCCAATTGCTGAGGACTTGGGGTACAAGAGGTAGGGGGTGGCGTTTTCGAGGGGTTCGATGCGAGTTGTTGCGACGCTGCCAATTGTTGGAAAAGCGCGAGGGGATTACTAAAAATGCAATAAAGCTGTTGATGCGTCGCGAGTTGTTCCTGATTAGTAAAGAGGGCGCTGCATCTGGAGCACGAAAGCACGTTATTTCCACCCCCGGAATTGGCGTTGCAGGGTGGACTGGTAGGGCTCGAAGGCGGCGGTTGTTCAATCAAAGGCCGCGAAAGGTCAAGTTGCCCGCTTGACGCCAAATCCTGGAGTTTGCTGGCTCTTGTTTGATGCAAAACACTCCTCATGTGAATATCCAGGGTGCTCCCTTGAGAATACGCGACCTTACAAATATTGCACTTGTACGGTTTCTTATCCTGGTCCTGCTGAGATTCCGAAGACTCGGTGGGACTCGCCGGGGGGACCACGGAGATCAAAGTATTATTATTTCCCTGCTCCTGCATCGCTCGTTTCAGCTTGTGCAAGTGGCTCACGCTGTTGTAATGAACCAGAAGAATATTTTTCTGCGTAAAACTCTCTTTACACACGTCGCATTTGTACGGTCTGTTCGGGTCTAAGTACTTTTCCATGGGATACGACATTTTCTCTCCCTTGCGATGCAGCAACGTCTTGTTATGCCCGGTAAGATAGCTCTGCCTGGTAAAAGCGACTTTGCACCGATGGCACTTGAATTTCCGAGTCGGATCATGATAAGAATCTTCCGCCACGGGCTGACTATTCAAATAATCCTCCAGTAATCTCTGCTCCTTATGCATCGGTGAAGAATCGCTAGCGTCGCTCTCCTCTTCCTCCCCCCTGCTCTCCTCTTCCAAATTCTGTTCATTCATCAAATTTCCCTGCCGACGAAGAGTTTCTTCCGTCAGTGCTTGCAACAACGGATGGGCGTGAAGCAAACTCTGTTTATACTGGCTCAATTCATCCTCGTGCAAATCCGCGTGCGCGGATTCCAAGTGTCTCTGCAGAGCCTGAACCGACCGGAAAGACCTGCCGCAGAGGGCACACTTGGTGGCGTCCCTGATCGCGTGATACTGCGAATGCTGCTGCAGTTTTTCCAAGGTTTTAAAAGCCAAACTGCACTGTCCGCAGCGATATTTATACACGTGTTTCTCGCTGACCGCCAAGGTTGGCGTGGTAGCTGGATGAGCCTCGCGATGATGCTGCTGTAGTTCCTCAAGTGTCCTGCAAATCCTTCCGCAGATCGTACATCTCGTCATCTCTTCGATATCTTCCAAGTTCCCTCCCCTTTCGCTCGACTCGTCGTCCTGTTGCTTCGTTCCCGCGTTTGGAGATGTTGGCGTTGCCACCGGGGTCGACGTGTTCCTCGGATTATTATTCAACCAATGACTTTGATCCACGAGAAGCAATAACCTCTGGAGTCCATCAGAATTCACCGCGTGGATTTGCATCACATGCTTTTCCAGCGCGTTTCTCTCCTTGAAACGATCCTGGCATAAAGGACACTGAAGCTCGGGCATTGGCTCTTCTTTAACGCTTTCCGGTTTTTCATCTGCGTCTTGAACATGGGCGATTTGCAAGTGCTGCCGCAGCTCTTCCCGAGACGTTGGTAGGTAAGTGCAATAAGGACAGGTTATTTCTTCGGACTCCGTTTCCGGTTCCTGATCTTGTTCCGCTTCGTTTTCTGGCTCTTGTTTCACCTCGCTTCCGTAGTCGCTTTCTTCCTCTCGTCTCTCTGGAAATCGAAAATTTCGTATGAAAAAGTTTCGGGCGTTTTTCGCGAAATTATTCTAATGTAGAAAGTTAACGACGAGAAAAAGAAGGTCGTTGCGGTTTTTTTTTGCGAAATCAAGTATCGAGACCGACGAATTCATAATTACGTTTAATCGTAATCGCGCGGCTGAACTTTCTCTCGGGTAATTGAAGTGAAGGGTACAACGGTGCTAATTATCGATTTCTTAATCACATCACGGTAAAATGATTCATTACGCGGATCCGGCCGTACACGGGAAGTTGCGCGCGAATCTCGATTATAATGAAGGTGACGCGTGGTCTTTTTATAACACTTGCATTCTACGCGGAAGCATTGGCTTGGAATCACAGGAGAAAGTACGAATTGCAGATGGCCCCAAAAGAGAGGCTTTTTCAAGTTTTCGTGTGCCGGAAACGGATATCATTGAAGGCGCGTCATGTGGATCGACAAAGGCTTTTAAAGTGAGAAGATGCCGAACAAAATTCGGAGGATTATCCAAAACATTCGGAAGAGAAAGTTGGGTAATAATGGAAACCGAGGCGTTACAGATGCAAGCGTCGTTTTGCCCGGAATAAAAGCTAAATTATAGATTTGGGGTACGGAATTAATTTTGAAGACTTCCGCAAAATAAGAAGCTTTCATTGTACGGAGTCGCGTCAGTTGCGATGAAGACAAGACGCGTGTGCAGTTGTCCTCGCCTGTAATGTATATTTAAGCACAAACTACCGGATAATGTACTTCCATTGTGTTAAGCGTGACCATATGCTGGCAAAATTACTGTTATTTTTTCGAGTAATTACGGAATCATCGATTAAAGAAACATCCTAACATCTTAATTATGAAATAGGTTGACAAAAGTCATTTCTCACTTCGTTTTCATTTTATTCATTCAGAGATTTATTTGAACTGTTTTTGCACATTGCGTAATCTTTCTTTTTGTTCAAGTTTCTCGTCTTTATAATTTTAATAATAGCGTGGAAGCAGTTGCGTATTAAAATTCCGGAAACTTTGTTTCTCTTTTTAGTAGACAGTGCAATTATAACAAGTTTACAGAGTCTTGTTAAATGCCAATGTAAGGAACGGTTTGTAAAATCTTAAATAATACTTATTAGGAACTAAAAAAGAACTAGTCATTATTATGAAAAGTTTAGAGTAAAATCAACAAAACCTATTTTTTGTCTTTGAGATACAATTGTATGAAACTGCGATTTGTTTTTTTAGATACGAATTTTATTGAGTTTCAATGCTATAATTATTGTCAAACCTCTAAACTTTAATTGGTGCGATTTAGAATTATTGTTAACAATATATTGAACTCGATTCATTTCGTCTTGTTAAATGTTGAAGAAAAATATGGAGAAAATTTTAATTGAATATAATTCTCTTGCGAAAATGAGAAAACATAAAGAGCTGCAGAAAAATACAGAAAACTACAAAGAAACTCGTATTTTTGTAATTTTTCTGTACTTTTCGTTAGTTTCTTGTATTTTCTGTGTAATTTATTGTAAATTTACGCATCTTTTCATGTATATCTTAGTTATTCGAAGTTTTGAACATATTTTTCCATTTCTCCTAAGGTTTGTGAATTAAACATTTCCGTTTTACAACTTTTCAATTGTTGAAAAATCCATTGTGATATTTCCCGATTCATTTCACGTAATTGAAATTATTTCGATGAAAGTCACGGGATCGAATTCATACACGCTTATCAGATATTCAAAGTTTCAACTTACATCCCCGCAAATAAAAAGAACATGTCCCGAGAATTGACAATTTCATAAATTTTCAGACCCAAATGATAAAAAAATGAAAAACAAATGTCCAAGTATTCATAATTAATTATCTATAATTTCTATTTGTATTTTCAAAATTTCCTAATGTTTTTGATTCCTTCAACCTCCAAAAACTTCAAATGTTCCAAGTAAGCACGATGAAAAATTCTCCCGAGGAAAATTCAAAAAAATCTTCACAGGACTGAAAAAAAGCTCACCATTATTAATCCCCGCGGCATTCGGCGTGGTCGGCGTGGCGGGACTCGACCTCTGTGCCTGCTGCGCGTCAGGATCCGGCAGAACTTGAAAAACATCTCCAATATCCGTATGTGCCGCCTCACTCCCCTGAATCCCAGTCCTCCTGTGCAACTGATGAAGCTGCTCCATCTGCAAATGCCTCAACGACCTGACATGTTGCAGCAGCGGTAACCTATGCCTCGCGCTAAAGCCGCAAAGCGCGCAGTGATAAAGCTTCGAAGGAAACGGCGAGTTCCCGCTGGCCTCGAGCAAATGACGGAGCAAAAGTGCCGCGGCTTCATGCCTGGGCGTCGCGGCGTGAAGCGCGAGCTTGTGAGCACTGTTCGTGTAATAATCGCAGGCGTGACATCGCAATTGCGCCGCGCTCGTCGGGGACGCGAGGTACTTGAGCTTCCACTCATTTCTTGGCCCTCCTTCTTTCACATGATTCACATGCTGTAGCCTCTGCAAATGCTTATCCGTTTTACAATGCAGCTGAAAATTCGCCTTGAGGTTCGTTTTATAGGAACAAAGTTTGCAGACGAAATGGCCCGCGACCAGGGCGAGGATTTCGCCTTCCCGCGTCCTCGTGCGATCCGCCGCGAGGTGGTGGCCCAAAGCCTCCAAAGAATCGCTCGCGAAAATGTTGCAAACGCAGCAGTGATAAAGATGCGAGGGGTCCGGGTCCGCGGGTTCCGGGGGCGGTTCCATGCTATCCGGGGACAGGCCGACGTCCCCGGTGATATTACTCAAGGCCCCCATACCGGCCACGCCGCCCATGAGTTCCGGGGAGAACTGCGGGGGCATTTGCCCCCCGGTCATCATCTGGATGAGAAGGGCTTGATTGTAAGCCATGTCCGCGAGCGCCGCTTCGGCGTGCTGTGGTTTATCCAACCCTCCCAAATGCAGCAACTGCTCCAGCTGTTGCTGATGTTGCTGCTGCGTCTGCTGGAGTTGATGCTGTTGAGCCTGCTGATGATGCGACTGAAGCGCGGACTGGAAGGACTGCATGTGCTTCACGTTTTGCTGCAGAACCAGCATATTGTGCGTGTGCTTCTCGCTGGTCATGTGTATCCTGAGATTCCTCGCGACGTTGGTCTCGTAGTTGCAAACGTCGCAGCGAAACGTCGGCTTGGGTTTCCCCTGGCTCGAGGCTTGAGCGTTGAGATGCGAGCTGTGGTTCTGTTGATGATGCGGACTCCGCGTGGGCATCGGAGCTTCCTGCGAGGACGAAGGATTCGTGGCGTTCGTGGTCGCGCCGCTTCCGCCCTGCTGAAGCTCCTGCATGTTGTTCAAATGTTTGTCGCTCTGCATATGAATACTGAGATTGCCCTTGGTCGTGGTCGAGTAATTACAAACCTCGCATCGATAAGGTTTGTAGCCGCACGTGTAAGTTTCTCCCCGGGCGAGCCTCGGGTGCGGTTGACCCGCGATGCAGTATATACACGAGGTCTCGCTCTCCGGGTGCTTCTCCTTCATATGTATCTCCAGCGTCTCCTGGTACTTATAATGCCAGTTGCATTTCGGGCATTTCAAAGTTTTGCACGAATTCCTACTGTGAATTCCAGCCAGGGGCCCGCCGGGCCCGGCTAACCGACTACTGGCTAAAATGAGCTCGCACTTGGGGCATTCCACCCCACTGGGTCTGCCCTGCATGTGCTCCGGACACACCCCTATCGTAGTCCCGGTCAGGAAATTCGGGGGTTGTTGCGTGAGCGCCGCGTAAGACGAAGGCGAGCCTTTCGCGGAGGGTTGGGAAGGGGGTGGCGAGGTATAATGAATACTCGCAGCGTCCGGGGCTTTCGCCCAAGACGCGGCGGTGACTTGGGCTCCGGCCCATTGCGCTTGCTGTTGCTGCTGATGATTAAAATTCAAAGAATTACTAGAATGCGAGGTGGGCGTCGTCGGGGTGCTCGGGGAAGGTCGTTGCTGCTGTTGCTGCGGACTACTCGGGACCCCGGGGGTGCTGGCCGGGGTAATCGTCGTGGTGACGACTTCGTGCTCGCTGGACTCGCTCCTCTGTTGCTGCTGTTGCTGCGCGTGTCCCGGGGATAACTGAGGACACGTAGAACTCGTGACCGGTTCGAGAAAACTAACAAGGGGTTGTTTTCCCCTTCCAACTGCCTGAATAATCGCAGAAGCCGTCGAATGCGACAAAACTTGTCTTTCGTCCTCCATCAACGTGAGCTGGTGTTCACCCTGAGCATGCGCGACGAAGCTCTTGGCGTATCCAAAACTGAGCTTGCAAATGAAACACATAAGAATGGGTTTTACGGGTAC
>JABFQM010001458.1:0-21157 GCA_022816865.1 Zelostemma sp. ZL-2020
TTTTCTCAGGGTTATTAACGAACAAATGAGTCGAATAATTAAAGGGCTACGGCTAGAAAAAAGTAGTGTAACTTTGCGAACGTCGCGAACGAAAATTCATAATAAATTCTCGCTCGTTCTGCGAGTTGACTTTTCATTTGATTTGCTGAATGTTTCAGCGAACCAATCGGCTTTCGATAAAATGGAGTAAAATCTAGTAAAAGCGAGTCGAGTACGAGAAGAAGAGCGCATCATCATAAGAAGCAACGAGCTATGCTTTTCTTCTCGAAAGGGAGATAAATAATAGAAGACGACAGTTTTCGTATTTCGAGACTAAGTCTTGGACACGCACACACACATAGTCACAAACTGTAGCGACGTCGTTCCGCAGTCAGGCTTATCGTGAATAACAACGCCCGAGGGAAAACCAAGCCCTTGGCAAGCATGCAGATCCACGCGTGGGTTCGCTCGGACGATGTACAGATGACCACTCGTACGTTTTATATTCCTTGTTCCAGATACAATATGTATAGCAATATCTGACAGAGGGATGTGTGGGAGAAACCGCGGCCGGGCTTTTTGGGATCAAAACTTTTTTACGCGTCATCCATCGGATCGTAAATTATGCAAATGTCAGGCTTGCGTGAAAAATCTTTTCCGCCGAACGCTTCGGAATTTGGATTCGAATTCACGTTCGAATTCCGGCGAATACAAATACTTGACTCGCGATCATTTGTATTCGTATATTCGTATTCCCGCGGTTTTATAACGATTCTTTGCTTTATGTGTTTTGCCGTTGCCGCTTCTCTCATTTCTCATGCTTTTTTTCATTACCGTGATTTATTTGCATTAAAGATTATTATTTTGAAGCAGATGCGGGTTATTAATTGCAACAAAACGTTGGCTTTGTAATATGCACGGGAGATAGTGGTAAATAACGTGTACATCACAAAGGAAAATGAATTCTGTTATTCTTTTGTAACGAATATTCATCGCTGAGATTTTATAATTATGGAAATGCATGACGAATTCGCAAATAAAATACAATCGTGAAGACAACTTTTAATTAAAAGAATATCGAGGCTCGTTCATTAGACGCAGGAGAAAGTGGGAGGGGGAGGAAAGAGGTAGATAATTTTTCCTCGAACGACTCGCCGAGCGCCATTGATTTTGGGCGTCAAAAACATCCTGCCGCCGCCGTCGTCGCCGCAACGATAGATGGTCAACGAAGCTAACGGGAGGGCTATCTTTCGAAAGATTAATACACGTCAGAACAGCGCGAGCGATACGGGGGTTAACGGCTACGCTGAAAGAGCAGACGAAAATCATCGTCTGCGCGACGCGCGTTACACATCTGTCCCGTCGCTTCGATAAAGTCGCATTATCGACGATACATTAATGCCCCGTAATTTATGGCCTCGGCTTGAAAGCGCCGCCAATCGCGAGCGTAACTGTTGCACGTGAATAACGCTCGCGTATACAATACAGGGATCGGTACTGGCAAAATCTACAGGGCGTAATTTGTGCGCGAATAAACAACACGGGAAGGATAGACAAAAAGCTGACCCGTCGTATACGGAGGTACGACGCGGATGAAAACGATCAGCCGCTCTCGACGTATCCGTCGCCCGGTCATTCTTCTGGAACGGAGCTTCATCTGCATTTACATGCGCGCTTCCGGCTCGACATTTCATTTCCGACGCGCGCCGCCGCGCCGCCGTCGCAAATGGGACAATATGGGAAGGACTTTTATTGTCGATTATTGACCGTCCGGCGTATCATCCCTGGGATAATTGCACTTTTTTTACACGACGACGACACGCTTTTTGCCGAATTCGTGTATATACTCGAGGACGAGAACGCTTTTGATAGCGCGTATCACTTCGCATGAATGAACGGGTCGGAATTCCTGAAGTGAGGGAGACATTTTTCGATGCTCGAGGTATTTTCGTGTAATACGCGCAGTGCGATAGTCCAGAACAATATACTGATAACCTTCGAACACAGTTTTGCGAAATTCCAAATTTTAACAATACCCATTTCTTCCGGTGATTTTTTCAATTCAGAGCTTTATCTACTTTTCGAACGAATCGATAGAACGTCCGAAATTCTGTGTCTAGTCAACTGACGCGTAATGACTTTGATTAACAGTTTCGAATTAATTCTGGCTATAATTCACAACAGCCAATGCACTTGCTCTCATCCCTAAACAAAATTATGTTCGATTCAATGCTCGTTTAGGTAAGCAGTGCAGAAGTAGATAACTTGGGAAGATATAATGGAAAGGAAAAAGTGGAAAATATATTGGTAAAACGATACTCTTGGTTTATCAAACCTTTATTAAATATTACACAAAATTATGAATTTAATAATGGTTAAACCTCCGGCATAGACCTTTGAGATAGCAAACGAGAGACGGTGAATTGAAGGTATTTCTGTTTGCATACAGAGAAGCGAGGTCGGCTGTGGCAGCGGCGTTCAAAGGGACAAAGTCAGGCCGGGTTCAGATATTTTCTCGTCGTAAAACTTGAAAGATCTCAGGGACAACAATGGCTGATTGGATGTCGATGCTAACGATTCCGATGATAAAGCGTGCGAGGCGTGAGAGCGAGTACAAGGTGAAGTAAAAGCCACGAGAAAACGAGCTCACGAGCTCGATGGCGTGGGTACATTTGACCGGGGGAGACAAAGGACACGGTTGAATGTTCGACGAGGGTTTATACCGCGATGACTCGTGAGGGACGTGAAACAGGCGACACGTGGAGTATAGAGTAAAGTTCGGAAAACTTGACAACGCCCGGAGGCTGACGGGTTTCGCAAAAGGAAAAAGAAGGGAGAGAAAGGAGAAGAAGGGAGCGAAAAACGAAGGAGAAAGACGGCGAGGAATAATAGAAGGACAAGGACGGAATGCCACTAAAAGTGTCATCCCTCATAGCCGACATTCTTCAATGCTACGTAGTAATGCGCGCGCTCTCAAGTTTTCGCAACAAAGGATCACTCACTCGCCTTTCCTTTATTTTAACACTTACCTCTCCTCTCTTTTCATCTCCCATCCAAGCATTAGCAATATGGATGCAACACAAGTCCGTTTTAGTAAATACTAGTAAAAGCTCATTCAATCATCGTCGTCGTCGTGCTCTTTTCCGACTAACGAAAGCAACATTGGATTTGACGTTTAATTGTACAGCCGAAAAAATGCTTCCCGTTTTGTTCCAGCTTTGTTTCAATTTACCGCATTAGCACCGTGGACTGATCTTTCGTACGCTCGGGGGCGAGAATATCGACTAGAATCCCCAACGAAACAAAAGTAAACTAGGTAACGAAGTGAAGTGAAAATGAAAACAGTTTCATTCGTATCACGACGGAAAATTTACCAGAAGTGACAGAAGCGGAAGAACGAAGTAGAGTTGGTTAATACGAAATGCAACCGGGAATGCCAAGTCTGGTTAATAAGGCTGCATGGAATCGATATGCCTACCCAACACCGACGCACGTGGCGCGTGAAACAAAGAACGAGTCGTTAGAAAAATGTCTACGGAGAAGAAAAGTCAAACCATTTATTTTTCTCACTTTTTTCCTCTATTCCTTGGGTTGTACAGCTGTTTATGGCACACGAAATTCCTCTCGCTACATTTACTTCTACGGCAATGTAATCACAACAGCGCGACGAAATTAGCGATGCATTAGTAAGACTGTTTGCTCGAACTTGGATTCTCCGTTGTTCCTTTGAATTCAATCTTTGCAGTTAAGACATGCTATGTTCCGGAGGAATTTACATCTCGACGCGAACTGCATCGAATTCTATGAAATGCCCGTTGAGTTATAAACGTTTTCAGGAACGGAGCGAGAAAAATTATTCCGAATAGATGAAACGATGTTTAAAGCGTTTCCCTGGTGTAGGTGTATTTTCGGGCTTTTCTCTCACCTTTCCCCTGCTCATTCGTGCATGCACTGCTCTCTTGATTACTCCCAAGGTGTGTCCTGTCATAATAATCAACGTTGCAGTAGCCCCGAAAAAGGTGTGCGCCATTGGTTGCTAGCGCCGCTGTATAAAATTAATTGTTTCGCATTTCGCATCGGACTCTGTGTTTTAAACAACAACAAGTGTACAATTAATAAAAGGGGCACGTTGCCGCTGCTGGCCAGGTATGTTTAATGTGCACTGTGGACTTTAGCCAAGCCTGTACAATTTGCTTTCGGGAAATGGATATTTATTAGCTGCAATTATACATTTAGCACTTTACTTGGGGGATTCGGAGAGAGAAATTTCAACGCGTCAATTGTGCTATATTCAAACGCTAACGTTGGAGTTTGTGAATGGAGGTGAAAATAAATGAAAAGGTAAAGTGACGAAAGTACAGAGTAACGAGGCCATGTAGGGGACGAAGCCATGACCGCAATTAAAATAAAACCATGTGAAGATGATGAGGATAATCGTGAAGGAAAACGAGGTTGCGTGTCTTCGCGTAGAGCAGTAAGAAAAAGGGTGGCGTGGAAAGGAATGAAAGATGAAAGATGAAAAAGGAGAAGGACGAGGTGGATGCTCGTGGATGCTCCTTTAATGCAAGGAACTCGAAAGAGAACGGGGAAAAGAGGCGGAAAGGTCGATGTACAGTCGGCGGGCTCACCCTCGAGACCGGTGCAAGTCGCAGAAGAAGAAGAAGAAGAAGCCGAAGCGGAAGAGAAAAATGGGAAGGAAAGGCCGCCAAGACTGCCCGCGGATGAAGGCGGGGCTTTATTTGAAAATCCTTTCTTAATATTTACACGGTCCGGAGTCTCCGGCTTCTTGCGGTTGCTTTGGACTCCGAAATGGTGAATAAAGACGTTGTTATTACAGATAAAACTGCGAGCGAAATGTAAGAATAACAGCGCCGAAGAATATCGATTAGCAGTCCTTTTTCCGAACTCTATTATTCATCTCATTAACATGACACGTGCTCAACACCGCGAACAGGTATTTCCCATTCTCTTCGCGTATGATGAAAAAAAAAAAAAAAAGTAATTTCGAGCGAATAGAGAAATGAATGCACGGAAAAATTAACGAGAAACCTCACGCATACGAATGTCTTTTTCTTTGGTGGACTTATTCAAATGAGCCGTTAGATTGAGCCACGAAGGTGCCATTTGTTTCTTTCGTGTGACCGCTTCACCGCTCTCTCGGCTGGATTTCTACGTTTCTGCATGTAAGCTGGCTCGCTCTAAAGCGAAAATAATGTCGGGGAAATGCGATAGGGAGTGTCTCTCGGGATGCAGCTCGATCGAGAAGGAACGAACGACGTGCGGGCGCGAGAGAGCTACCGGAAATACCCTACATGACGCGCGTGAATGTATATTTCAACATCGAATTTTCCATTTGATTTCATTCGATTCGATGTAATACACAGGGAAAGCGCACGTTTCTCAGGTGTGCACACAATCGCATCACGTATCGTGTAAATGCACGAAAGATTGCTCTTGATGACTCGAAACAAATTGAAACTTTGGAATGAAACAGCTTCTAAAATTGCTTTCGATCGTTTTCTGCGAATCATGCAACTTTTGCAAACGCGCGATAATGCGATTGACTTGTTTTCAAGTTCATTCGGATCGACGAAATATTTTTCATTGTTTCGAAATACCCCGAGTCTGGCTTTCGCGAATTTTCCAACTCATACTTCGATCAATACTTATACTACTCAATAAAACGACTGGCAACTTGAGCTCCATTCGCGAGTACAATTTACATTTTCACGACACTCTCGCTATACATATCAAGATTCAAATGCTTCACGCCCTAGCTCGAATAATCTGCGCATACAATATTGGTTTTTGACATGGCTTCCATGCAGCGGAGTGCAAGGACTTTTAGACGACGTACGGTGTTGTATACATGCATTAGAACGCGAATGTTTCCGTCGCGCTTTCTTTCTCCTTTTTTTGCACGCTTGTGGACTATGAAATTTCATACCACTTTGTGTTTTTTCGCGAAACCCATTCCCTCAGACCGAGCCGACGGAAGTGGCGTGACCAGTGACCGCATGAACGTCACGATACACGTGCGAAAATCGGTCCTCGGTCGGTTATGACGTATCATTTACTCGTAAATTTTCCCTGTAAGCTTCTAAACTAGAGAAACTGTAACGTGATAATTTTCAAACGTCGAGAACCGAAATTAAAGAGGATTTAATTTGTGCTTCATGTAACAGTATTCATTTCCACGATGTGGAAAATCGTATGCGTGCAATTGCATTAAATACTCACACAAAATGACAAAGACCCGCAGAATTGACTTGAGCTTTCCTGCCAACTTTTTGTAGTAAAAAGAAAACGGGAAAAAATTTCAATGTTCTATTAAATTCCCGTTTCGATGTGCTACTCATGCTCGCTTTTTACACTTTCATCCCAATGCAACCCTTTTCGCTTTTATATTACTTTGTAGGTATAAAAGTCGCTTTTCAGGAGCATTAAAACGGATACATAAAACGAGACGGATAAAACGAATGGCCAGTAACTGCATAAAATACGAAATAACGTGTCCAGCTCTGGAAACAAAATATGAGCTTTCGGCTTGATTATTATCATTGACATCCAATGATAAGACTCATTTTTCAACAACATAATCAACGAAACTCGCATTTTCGAAGGTCTGAAAGCTCGCACCAGCATATATATTTAATAAAAGCTGCAATTTTTAGCCAAACGTTCAATCAACTTTGCTGCAAGGTGAGCTCGTGCTGTACTGTAAGTACTACAAAGTAGTACAATAAAATTTCTCGCGTTGGGTGAGTCGAATCACGACAGGATTTTTCCTCGAGCCGTACAAATGTCATTTTAAAAGTCAATACCTAGGAGTTTGACTGACTGAAAGTCCGGAAAATCGAGGAAAATTGCATAGCAAACGAAGTTTAAAGGAACTAATTTTCCGCGGAACCGTGGAAACATGACCTTTTTTTTTTCATACCCTGATGCGTTTTACATCGCGACGTATCGACTTGGATTGGACTTGTGAGATTTAGATCGAGTTTAGCAATACCGCACACTGCAATCGTGTATGGGGAGCTAGATTTCCGAAGGAAACGAAATCGAGAGCGAGTAGCTTGGAATCAGCGGAAGCTGCGGAAGAAGCAATAAAGGCGAGAAGAAACGATAAAGTAGAGTAGAGCGAAGGGTTTCTTTTCTTTTTTTTGCTTTAGTTTTCGGAGAACTTGAAATACAAAATCAAAAGCATCAATTTTTAGTAATTTGGATATTGCGGCACATGTTGTTTACATCTCAAAATGATGTAAAAAATGTTTCAAACGGTACAATCAAAGTATCGAGTCTTCCAAACTTGAAAACGCAATATAAAAAATATTGCACAGTATCAGCAGAAAACTTGAACAAATCAGTCGACAGTGAGTCGAGATAAAAAAATTATAAATTGATAGTTACTAACTGCCAATCGGGCGGTTAAAAATTGAAAGGAAATATCGCAAAAGGAAATAATTTCTCGCGTCAATGAACTGCAACAATCCGGGAGACTAGAATTTTCGATTCTTTGTACATGCATGTGTTCATGACTCAACTACATGACAATCATAGTCGCACGAAAATACAAAACATCGAGATTCATTGTTTCTTTCTATTGTTCGTTGTCTGGCTATTATTAGTTATCCAGCTAAAAAAGTTTATCATGAATTGGATCCAAGTTTTTTGCGTTAGTTTGTTTATTCATAGGGTTTCCGTTGTTTCTACTCTCTATCATTTGAGAAACGTCAATGATATTTTCCATCCCTCTATTTTCAAATGCCCAATCCGTATCAAGGAATCATCCACTTTATCCAATCTATATTTCACCTTGCGGTCTTTATCAACCACTTCGCTAAAATCAAATTTTGGTTTTGAATTCGTGCCATCAGAGGCATTTAAATCGTTTGGAAAATTACTACTGGTACTATCAATATGAGAGCTATTATCATTGCTGTTATGTACAGGGAAATTCTAAAGAACCCCTCTGCCCTCTACACTCCCGCGAGACTCGCGCTTGTTGCCGCGGAAATGCAATATGTGCGAACGGAAGGCGCACGAGGAATACGCGTTCGAATAATGCTTTAATACGCGCTCGCTCGTTTATTTCGGATTTATCCGTTTTTCTCACTCGTGATCCGAAACGCCTCTTTCCTTTCTTCAGGATTCCAAGTTATAAACGCTGAAGAAGTCTGAATTTTTCCCGAATATTGACTTTGAACTCATTTGCTCGCTTTGAGTGCAGAGCGCCGTATTCGATTAGCCTATAAGGATAATCGAATGCGGGGTTAATTCAATATTCGTTACCTAATTTTTTATTAAACGAACCGTCCCTCCAAGTGAATTTCCCACGGCTCGACCGGTCCAACGCTGGAGGGTTAATGAACGCGCATCGTCATGTTTGACGAGTAACTGATGAATTTTAAATCAGCCGGATGTGCGTGGACCAAAAATTACAGCCGGTGCCATCGTTACGATAGGCCATAAATCGACCAAAATATTGGACAGTTGCTCTAATAAATAACTCTAATTATTTGCGAAACGTACGTTTATCGAGTATATAAAATGATGGGAGTTTCAACGTTTTGTTTAAATAAAAGGAAGGACGGTAAACGTGTACTGATAATTTTACTGGAAGATTAGCCAAGGAATCCAGGAATTAGGATTATAAATTTGCGAGATTCAATAATTTAAGAAACGTAAGAAGTATCCACTTGCCGTACAATGTGGAATAGCAGGAATTTTATTTGCCCGATATGAAAGATCAAAACGCGCTTTAGCCCCTTTCAGAACTCGTAAACTTTAAGTAAAATACTGTCGAGAGAGGAGAATAATTTCGTTAAACTTTCAAAGCTTATTGAATCGTCAGCGAGAGAAGGAATTTAGTCTTGATTATTTCTTCTGTCATTTATTGCTTTTTCCGTTCATACGCAGACACGACTCTTTCCCGCGGCCGAACGCAAGCGCAATGCGAGACTGATATCAATTAAAGCGCGCTTTCGACTTACTCGCGCGATGCTCATATTCAGTCAACACTTGAGGAAGCCCACTTGAAAGTCCGAGCGGGACGAAAGAGGCGAAAGAGGCTGATCAAAATTCTACTTCGCGTAGCCTGGAAGGAAGGACTTGATTTAGAATATGAGGTCAAAACGTAAGAGGTAGCGGAAAGTGGATCAAGCTCGACGAAGAAATATATAAATAAATAAATAGCGTTCGTAATCGAGGGCGTTTCTGACTATTTCTATGCGAGTTTTTTTGGATTTCGTTGAAAAAAAACATGTATTGATCATTGGCAAATAGACGAATGGAATGTTTAAATGAGGATTGAAATAATGGATGAAAAATAAACCGGAGAGAATCGATAAAAATGTCAAATAGTTTTAGCGCATTTCATCTCCAATGGAATGTGCTCCGTGTACGTATGTGTAATTTGTACGGAAAATGGCTTTTTATAGCGAAGTATGAGAACCGGGAGAGAATATAAAAGCATGTGACTGAATAGTTGAAAATTACGGTGAATTCGATCACGGGGAGGGAAAACCTCTTGCCCAGTTGCACGTTGTGCGAGTCGTGACGCGTCCCGACTTTGATGCCTTTCTCCTTCCGGAAGATCTTATTCCACGCTTGAATGGAGGACTTCATCATCTATGAAGGGGACATTTACCGAAGCTCACATGTAGCTAGCAGGCGTGTAAAGTAAAAGAGGCAGAGGTGATAACGAATAGAAATGGATGAGGATGATTCCACGAGCTCGTCAAGAAAAACATATTCAATCGAACGAGAAGTTCGTCGCGCGTTTCAACGTCGCTGAAACGTTTGCGGAGAGAGATGTCGGAGAAACGTCGGGGGCAAAACAACAAAGCAAAGAAGCTTCAACGTCAAACGCATGTCCCTGTTCTGTCAAGAGCCTTTACAAGCTAACTGAAATGATCATTGTACGAGTATGCTCGATGTGCACCAAGTTGTGGTAAACTTTTATCAGAGCCGAAGAAAAAACTCTTTCCTCTGATATAAAAAGTTTGCATTGCCTCTGGTTAAACAAGAATTCCTATGCGCTTCTATTTATACTCGTTTTTTAATTTTTCTGAAAGAGTTCGTGTTTCCGCGCCGATTTCCACGTCGCCTCGAGACATGCCGGGGCAATGTCGGACAGCGCATCCAAGTAATCGGAAAAAGAAGAAAAAAAAATTCATGCCGCCTCATTGGGTACACCATTTTTCAATTCCCTCGATGTCCGAACCTTACAAACGTCAATACGGCATGTTCTCTGAATTCTTCCTTCTGCTTTTTACCTCGTGTTGCCAAATTTATTTATTTCGGTAAATATTTCACGCAACGATTCCATTTTCGGACGAAAATATTCATTCGCGAGTGTTTTATGAAAGTAGCGAGGCGAATTTTAATACTCGGAAGAGAATATTCTTCGAATAATTCATCACGGTGGAACAAAGCTCCGTTGCGTTATGAATTGCTTCGATGGCCTTATTAGATCGGCCGATGTGACGCAAAGTCTGATAGACGGCAGGCCCGAGATTCGCGTTAATTGCAGTCTGATTTAGTGGACGCTACAAACAACGTATGAAATCCTTGACTCTCACATTTTCCATATTTTCTTGACATTTATGTATGCTTCTCGCATGGGAAAACATTGCCTCCGAGCATATTTTTCAGATAACAAAACTTTACACCCGAAACGCAAAGTCTTGAGATAAGGAATTATGAAAAAACTATTAAAAAAAGTGGGTAACAAAAAGTATAATTTCGTAAGAATGGAATATTCAGTACCGACTGTGCCTGGGAATATAAGTGCCTCGTAGATCTCTTGATTTTCTCGTTATTTTATCTCCTACCACTATTGGACTGTGCTACTTAATAAAATGAAGAACCGGGGGACGGAGTACTTAAAGCGTCGCTAAAGAAATTAATTGAGTGTATTTATGCAAAGCGTTCCGAGCGCTTTATTCCTGTACCGAGCAGAAATGAAAGAAAAATCAATCGCGCGAAAAGCATTTATCATTATGCTATCATGTAATGACGAGTTTGATAATATGGAATGATTAATTCAAAAACATTAATTAATTTCTATTTTGTTTCTTGTAAATGTTGAAGAAAATTTTTATTGGATATTATATGGCGTTTTCAAGCCGACAACATTTTTGCTCGAGACCCTCGTGACCATTGAATCCGTAAAATATTTTCACAGTTCCAAAGCCTATTATATCTTCTTTGTTCGCAGTCACGTGAAACTACGTTGTTTTTTTAAAAAAAAGAACCTTTCAGCCTTTGCGAAATATTCTTCTCGCGTTATTTTCGTCCGTCTGCTTTGGTTTACACGCGGAATTCTGCACGAAACATAAAAGAAAATGTTCATTTTCCGGAGATTAAAATCAAATTATATTAATGAACGGGATTGCAGAGGCAGATTAATTTATCAGCCAGTAATTATTACGTTTTCTCGTCATTTCCAAAACTTTATCACTGTTTCACTTGATGAAAACTCGCGCGATTCAGTTAACATAGTAAAAACATACTTGTGAATAAATACAGGCAATTTCAAGAGGAAGAGAGTAATTAATGATGAAAAAAAGAGTTTTACAGCAATTCGTTTGAAAAGCGCGTCGGTTTGAAATCCCTCAACATCTCATAAAGTATGTTGGCGTTAAACTAGAAGATAAAGCGGGAAAAGGTTTTTCATGGATGCGAGAAAAACTTGGAGCGATGCATATATGTATATGGATAAACCCGCTTTTCACGTAGTTTCGAATACGTGAAAAGAAGAGATCAGAATTCGAACGGTCTCGCTCGCTCTTGTACGAGTCGCGTATTTTATCTACGCGTGTCTATGTACATCCGTGGACGACGAGCGTATTCATGTAGTGTGACGTTCACACACTCGGCGCGCGCTATCCCACGAGTATACGAGGTGGGTATGAACACGCCACCGAAGGTACCACGGTACACCGCTGCAGTCGTCATTAGCAAAGGGGCAAGAGCCCGACTAGTTTTCTTGGCTTCCCATTGTGAGGATCTTCAGTAATATATTATATGCTCTAATTACACGCATTCGCTTCACTCCTTCATTAAAGAGCTTATCAAGGGAACTAGTTTTCCTATCACAACTAGAATGCTCCATTAAACTTCGATATAATTGCGGCATTTTACAACAAAAAAATTTCAGCTCGTATAAAACAACGCATTCAAACTCGAATTCGAGGTTTTCATACCTTCGAATGCCATGATAAAATTCTGAAGACTATTTTACTATCAAGTTGGAAAAGTTTTGATGAAACATTAGAATCGAGTCTTTCAAACCTTATCCGTTTCGCACGAATGTATAGCTGGAAGTAATTTTAACTTTACTCAATTGTTGAAACCTTAACGACTTTTTTTAAGTGTCGGATTTGAGACATTGTGGAAATTGTTCACGAAAATACTTGCCCTTTACAAAAGCTTTACCTTTGTGAAGGCAAATTGGATGCTATTACTTTATGTAAGTGAACTCGGCACGCATAATTTATTCCTCGCGTTATTCATGCTTTTTTCTTTGCGACGGAAGATGAAATCAATATTGAAGCTACTATGAAATATCCAACTTCATTCGCCCGAGTACCTGCTCTTCGCTCAGAAAAAATTCGAGCATTTTCCGATAAGACATTAACGCTGCATAATCTCGACTCTTCCTCCTCGTTCTTTCACATTTATAAAACAGTTGGAAACAACAATGGAACGATCTCAAACATACGGTTTTGGTAAAAATGCATCGAGCTTTTGAAAAATGCAGAGCATTTTACCCGTCTAGTATAATCGATACACTCTTTGGCATTTTTATGACTTCACTCATAGGCGTTCCCACATTTCTGTACTACATTTACAAGAAGAAGCTCAAACCTACGTTCGCTCGAATTTTCCTCATCCTCGACCCTTGCCTCCTTACTTATACTTTCCCCGGGCAAGACGAAACTACTCATTAAATTCTCCTTTCATCGTGCTACCTCGAGCGATGAATAGATATATTTTTCCGAGGATAGCTACCCACGCTCGTGTACATTTACGATCCCGAGTACTTTTGACAGAGCTTTTGCTCATACTGATGTCCTCGACTTCATTTGCCACTGCATTCTACAGACTGGATTATGGAAAAAGATTGTGTCGATAATTTGGCATTATCAACACAACGAATGATCCGTAAACTCCTTTCATCTCATTTCATTTCGACGCAACGGCAATCAACGCTGATTGTAAATGTGCTAAAGATTTTTTTTCAATTGTAGGTGACTTATCGAAAATAAGGCTGTGCAGGCTCGGTATCAACCTCACGGAATTTGACAATTTTAAATAGAAATATTCACGTGACATGGAAAAAAGAAATACGAAACACGTGGTTATCATCGCGTCTTTTTACATCGACCCGTCACGTCATCAACGTCACGCGACACGCACGAACGCAACGCGAAAAACTGTAACGATTCGCGCAAAAAGGGCTATCAGGTGACTGTACCGGAATATTGTCAACAAAAGAAGCTCACAAAACCTTCTCTACGAGTTGTAGAACTCGAGCCAAAGGAATATTCACGGGAGAAAAGCGGGGGCCAAAAACTGAGACCGGTAGAAAGGCAAAGCGAGAAGTGTACATAAAAAGTGTCAAGTACAAGCGCTCAGCTATGTCTTTCGCAAACACCCTTACTTCCCTCGCAATCCAGCACTGCAGTAGTTGTGTGTGCGGAGCGTCGCACCGTGTCGACTGCATAATTGCATAGCTTGCGTGCACCAATTATGAAAGGGGCCGAATAGCAAAAGAGAGAGAGAGAGAAGGAACGAAGGGAGACCAAGGAAATACAAGAAATGAAGGAAGAGTTCTAATACACGTCGTCCCGTCAATTACGCGTACGCTGGGCTCTTTTTCATTGCGGAATTCGTGCAGCTCCTTCTCTCATTTTCATTTCTCTCAGACATATTACACACGGCTCGTGTCAAACGTGTCTATAAAGTCCGCAACAACAACGCGAGTATCATTGTCCTCCGCGTTACATTGCGGAAAGACGAGCTACCCTTTCGAGCGTGACGTCGCGAGTTCGCGAGTTGCTGAAATTTGCAAGTAATTACTTTGAAAAAGGAGGGTGAGATAGTTTCTTTTTTTTTTCAAGGAAGACACTTTTCCACGTGGATGTTCGCGCGTTCCCATAGCAAAAAATAAGCCTGTGAAAAAAGAGACGGACGAATTGTTGCAATTTTTCATTATACAATGTGTACACAGCCGGATTAAATTTCGAGTTCGCTTTGATTGTCAGTTTGTAATTTGACCAAAATTGTTTTTGAGCATCGACCTCGGAGTTTTTCCCGAGCAGCGAGAATGTCCCCGTTAATGTTGTCGTATTACGCGAGCGGGAATTCGGAAAGAATAATTAGATTCGAGCGTGGAATTCTCATCGCTGCACATTTCAAAGTAGGCGCGTATGTTCGTGTAATAAAACGTTGGTATTAGAGTGCATCGGAGTGCATAAACTCGAAACACTCGCTCAATTTCAATGAATTCGAGAAAAACTTATCGTTGTTGAAATCACAGGTGGCTCGTCCCATTAGAATATCGACAGGTCTCTATTAGAATTGAAGAGTCGAAGTGTCGACGTTTTCTCAGAATTTCCCGGTAGCGAGTATATTCTCAGTTGAAAGTTTCATTTGAAATTTCAATCCGGAGGTTCGAAAACGAGCATAGCGGCGTGTGCGAGTACGCGTGCGGTCTCTGCGGGTACGAGACCCTGGTGAACTCTTCCCAGGCCATATTCTATACTTCACAGCCTAGCCTCCGCCACCATAATGGTGCCATTTGTATGTAGAGCGTCAGAAATGGCTCGTGTATATTTTCCCCACTGTCTCACACTCAATGCTTATACACATCCCCACGCGAATGTTCCACACCCGCGAGAATGGACCACGACTGAAAATCGATTCTCCCGCTCGCGTTGCCCCCCTGTTAGGTTAACTTATGTGCACGACGCAATGAGGATAACAGCACTCGGGCTTTCGAAAGGTACTTTTTCAACAGTGTCGTTCAAGAATCTTTTTCTTCTTCCGAAGAAAAAAAAATTTCACACGTTGAATAATGACAAGTGCGAAAAAGTCGTTCGTACGATTCAAATGTATTTATTTGCAGGTGTTTCGGGCACTGATTTAGCCCCTTATAAATTGACGAGTATGAAATTCCAGTATAGAACATTTCTGGTTTTATCGCACATTAAAAGTATGCGATCTTTGACATTTTGAAGAAGAGAACAGTCAATTTATAAAAACAGTGTTGAATTCATTGAATTTACTTTGTTTAAAATATTGATCGAAAAATAAAAATGGAAAACGACATTCTATTTAGCAAACTGAAATTTGAAACTCGTGTGTTCGTTGCTGAAATTGTAAATGTGTCGCAATTTATTCTAGTAAAAAAGACTTGTCTCCCGAATAAACAACGAGCGACGCGGCACGATCCATTGAAATGTTCAAATATTTTTACGTTAACTTGACTGGGTAACAGTGCGAAAGGTTCTAAATTATCGAGTCTTCAACGGGATTAGCGCTGACGGATTACAGCAAAACTGAATGTGATGACGTTCGATCCCCAATATCGTGTAGACCTACACTGTGCATGATGTGTCGCATGATGTGCATTAACTGCAGCTGTCGCGCGTTGGTTCCTGCATGGGACGGGGTTCGATGTAATGCCATAATATTATGCACATGTGCGTTACATAAATATGTCGATCTTACCGGCTGCGTTAACCATCAAAGCGTAGTATACGCCACATTTGCGACGCAAAATCGTGTGACATTTTGACGTAGTTTCAGTAAATCATTCGTCGATTCAATTTCCATATTTTATGAATCAAATTACACAAAACTTGGTGAAATTTGAGAAAACGGATAGATTTGGTAGCAAGTCTGCGTGGGGAATAAAATTTTATCCCTCGCCCTCGCAAAAAAAGACGAACGAAACTAAAACAAAACTATATTTCATCTGTTTCCAGCTGTTTTGTACTATATTTCGTGGTTTCATGGGGCGCCATCCCATCTCCATTCGTCAAAATGTCGAAGCACTAAAATACTCGGCGGCATCCGTACCCATTTCCCTACAATTCCAACAAACTTTGCGAATAAAACTGAAACACATAGAAACTCGGGCAGCTAAAATATGAGATTTCCAAGCGGAGAATCAAGACCAATTCGAATGATTTCTTCCGCGAAGCGCGGCTTAATTATATTAGCAGCGCGTCGGAATTAAAAAGAAAACTTTCCGGTGCACCAATCAGATAATCATATCCGAACAACGAAATTTCGCTTGGGAAGCCGAGATTGAAGAGGGCAGCGCGCTGACCCTCCGTGAAAGCAACGACGAGAGGTTCGAGCATCCCGACTTGAGAAATGCGCAGGTAAGAAAAGCAGGCTAGGTGTACTCGGCAACTTGTGGATCGTTTCATCATCTCGGAGTGCTACTTATCCACAACTTTTCAAGTTTTCCTCGCCAAGTTGGGTGATTTGCTACGCAAGAATAATCATATTATCCAAGCGCCTTCTCCTTTCTCCCCCGTCTTTTTACCTTCTTTCTCTCGGCGACTGGAACTACACTTTTCGCTTATCTGTATCCCCTTGAGTTTCATTTGATAATACGCCTCTATAAAATGAAAGTTATAGAAATCTTCGGCTACAATAGCTACGTGCTTAGAGTAGAAATTTGGAGCAATAACTTTTGACATTTCGGCATCTGCCTCCATTAATTAAATATGGGGGAAGGAAGAAGGAGAGGAGAGAGGTTAGAGGCCGTAAACCACTACGTTATCTATGAATGTTATTGCTATTAGCTCAGGCTTTGCACAAGCAGATGTACGTTTCGGTAATGAAGGGCTTATGCTCGATTTATGAAGCTTTCAGCCTGAACTTGGCTCTGGCTTAGCACTAAGTTATGCTGGGTTTAAGTAGTTCCCTTGATTGTAACTTAGCTTTGCCCAGAGATTCCGGGCCTGAGCTCAGCGTCATGTTGAAGGTTATAACCTCGTTGTCTTCATTTCATTACAACTCATGCCGCGATCCACAAGTTTCCAATATTTTACTCGATTTCATCACTGGAAAGCATCCGTGCTTGCATTGATTTTCTCGAAAACACGCTTCTAAATAAGATTCAAGACTTTTTTTCCTTTCCGTCTTTTCAGTTGAGAATTTACAAAATGACTAACGCATGCATTGACAATTCCATCAACTTATCTAGCCCGCACCCTTTGAACTTTGCCTTCTGGTTTTCTGGGCAATGATTATTTCTTTTTATCAGAGTACGTACTTCACTACAGATATCGCGATACGCCAAAAGTAGCGAAACCGTTTGCAACGTCGGTGATACGTTCGTCGAAAACTTTTTTTCGATTACGAAGGAAAGTTGGCGAAGCAAAAAAGTCGGAGAAAGGAGAAAAGGAAGGAAGCGAAAATAGGGCGCGAAAAGTATTTAGGTGTGGCCCGGCCCGGCGAGAATGCGATGATTAAATTTGTCAAAGTTAATGAATTTTGAGCTGGAATCGATGCTTCGACGCTGCGGCCGAGCATTGCCATAGAGAGCGCCACTGGACGAGCGAAGAAAGAATCAGCGAGCATCGCCAACGAGGAATACAATGGACAATGAATACTAAAGGAAGTGACAATTGAACGCCTCGATCAAACTGGACGCTTTGAAGGCGTCGTATGAAAATTGCTTCCTCTCGACACTTTACATTCTCTTTGCATATCGGCACAATCCTTGCAATCTCATTTCACGCTTCTTATTTTCTTCTTCTGTTTGCGAACTGGAAATGTCAAACTCATAAACTAGAGGTTTTTTGATTCGCGAAACAGCGAGTTATCTTGAAAAGTACGATTGTTTATTTCAATGTGCAATAATGTAATAAAGCGAAATCTAAAGAGGATATTCCATTATTGTAAAACGAGAAATAAAAGCGGGCTAATGCGATGGAGGAAGATAACGAGGAATCAATTTTCATCACTCCAAGTTTACGTTTTCAAAGTACAAATTGCCATGTCCTCGAGTCGTTGGAAACTTTCCTTTTACTCTCGTCTACCCTTCGGAGGCTTTCTTCCCAGCTTTATTTTCATTTCTGACGTTAGAAGCACATTCCCAGAGCTAAAGTAAACATCGTGCTTTACCAAATTCCGTACTCTCCATAAAACCATGAAAATTGTAATGGAAAAATAAAACCATCAAAATTGAGTTAAGAAACGTAGAAAGTCTTTTAAAAAGATCGATACTAAAAACTAGCTTTTGAATAGCACTTTGATTAACAAAATTGGAGTCGGAAAGACGTATGAATTCGTCATGATCACTCAAGTTGAATCTAATCTCTCTCCCTATTTCTCTGTACCATCACTATCGGGGGCTAATCTGCTCCGCTTCTCTTCTGAAGCAGTCATTCGTTCATTCGCATCGTATTTCTTCATCTCGACGACAACTGAACTGATCATTAAAAAGCATTAAAAGAACGTAACAGTCGCTACAATGTGGACAAGTTTTTTACGACGCAATTATTGCCTAGGAAATTCCGATTTCGTTCGTGATCGCGTACTCAAATCAAGATTTCAAAAATAACAGGCATTCTCGTAATTGCATTATTCCATTATTATAATAATGGAGATAATAATGATGAGATAATAATGGAATAATAATTATAATGTATAACGAGTGAAGTATCATACCACTCAAACTCGAGCGTTCTCAAGTTTCGTTTTAGTTATAGCAAGATTCTCTAAAATCGAGATTCAGCAATTTTGTTCTTTTAGTCCGGAACTTACAATTTTTAGCGCTGCTCCTGACGAAGAGAATTCATCTGAAACAGAAAAATTTCGACAATGCAATTGGAATTGAGTTTCGATCATTAAAAAAGAATGTTATTTTTGAAACATGGTCGAACGAAGGACTGTACTTGAAAGGATTAGGCGGACAGACCGTAGATTTGAACTCCTTCGGAAGATTCTCAGAGGGGGGAGGGGGAGAACTTTTCCGCCGCACCTTGGCCAAAAAGATAAGACACCCTCTCAAACGTCATAAGTCCACTAAAAACCGATTTTCATCGCCGTACCATCTTCTCCCCTACTCGAAAATTCCATTACTTCCGGCCCCAACAACTTTGAAACGACTCGACTGAAATCGCTACCGTCTTCAGTGGATAACTAAACATGCATTCGATTGATCGCTCGCAACTTGCAACCGCAGTGCAGAATCAACGGCGCAGAGATCGTGCAGATAGGTGTACGAAACACTCGACCGAATGTGCTCAACTTCGCGCAAACATTCCTATCGAGAAGAAATGTTTCCTCGTTTGAATCGATGAATTTTTCGGAATGTGATGATAAATTCTTCTGCCGTCTTTCAGTTACAAAATGGCATTGTTATGAAAACGTTAATAATGACATTTGACATGGATCCATTAGTCGGGAATGCCGACAGACGTTTGAATGGGTCATTAAACGCTTTAAATCACATGATCTCTATAACATGTTTTAAAGGGAGTCGTAAACATGTTATACAATGTGATATTGAGATAGAGCCTTTGGTTCGTACAAATTATTACATTCAATATGGCGCGCGGTACTCGTGAAGGCTTTGTTTTCGTACAAACGTAAATACAGGTCATAAGGGTGATTGCGTTATACAGATCCGATTTTACTGCTTTGTCTCCGCTCTTTTGATGCCTATTTCGTGCCGCGTACCATGTACATTTTGCACGATGAGTTGTTTTATCTCGTTTATCTCTTGTCATCACTTTTTGGATTGGAATTATTGCTTATAAGTGAGTAAAGATCGGTTTAAAAGATCGCAGCGTTGTCGCGCGCGCGCGCAGAGACCATGGTCGCTTCAACGAAGGAGATTCGAGCGTTCTCACTCGAGCGAGCTTCCCTCTTTCTTGCTGGTAAACTGCTGGGCACTGGTTCACCTTGGACGTGTCTCGGCTAAAGTAACCCGGCTCGATACCACCACGGTGTCATATAATTTTTCGTGCGAGTTACGAAAAATGACGAGAAACTCGACGAAAAAGCCCGGGGTAAAAAATCTCTTTCTTTTAATACGTTATGGAATAATTACTTGATTGCCTGATTCGGATTTTCGGCTGAATCGCGGAGGCAAGCACTGCTTCACGAAACGTTGAAATTCCAATAGAATTATCGCACAATAACCTCCTCGATCGGGAATCGTTCCGAGTAGCGACTGCCCATCGTGCAATTGGAAACAATGGAAATGATACTAAAGGACGTTGCACATGTGTACATGCGATAAAACTGTCTGATCAAGCGACACTACCTGGTACGTATACAGAGCGGATGCAGCCGAGGAATACGTATACAGAAAGAAAGAGACTACAAGGGAAACGAAGGAGAGAGAGCATTCGGCTCGTGAAAAATGCGACCAAACTCACGCAGTTCTTTTCATTTCAAGTTTTTTTTACCCCAAAACCAATACTGTCAAAGCCCATTTTCATAAGAAAAGCAACGGAGATGAAATATCCATTCTTTTGTAAAGGTAAATTTCCAACAGCGATCACTCGCAAACGTAGGCAAAGATAAATTGAAATGATAAGGAAATTGATCGTCGGTGAAATACAGAAAGTGTCGTTCTTGGACATCTACATCGAATTCTCGAACGTCACATAATATTCTCGATAACTCAAATCGCGAATGAAATGGGGAAGCGAGGTAGATATTACATGATATTTATGCACTCTTCCGGCTTTTGGCGAAGCAGCGATGCTGAGCGATGCTGGATGACACGGCGGATAAGACAGGGTCACAACCGCGCCCCGTGTTTGGGAAAGTAAACCAACCACGTTCCATCCCCACCACTTCCAAGAATCACAGGGACCCCCTTACCCCGTGGTCCTTGGCAGCTTGGCAGCCATCTGAATGCTCGGTCCGAGACGCTCGGTCCAGCGTCTTCTGCTTGCTAACCCCTCTTAACCCCCCCCCTCCCCTCCCCTTTCCTCCCTAACCTTCCTTTCTTTTAACCTTCCACTGGACGCATCTTTCCGTGTTCTTACCTCAGCCAATCAGCCTCTTCTTTTTTCGCTACTCATTTCTTTTTCACTTTTCTCTCTTTGCTCTCTTCTTGCTAGGGTATAGATAGTCTACACCATCACCCGTCCCACTGTTTGCGGGGTGTTTTCTCTTCTCTCTTCTT
>JABFQM010001459.1:0-21155 GCA_022816865.1 Zelostemma sp. ZL-2020
GGTGGTGCTGGTGGAAGTGTAGTGTGGGGGGATTCTTGAGGGCAAGGGTGAGGTGAGTGTAGCAGAGGGTTTGGACTAGGTAGTTGTAATGGAGGATAAGGATTGAGAGAGGGGTGTAGATGTATAGGATGAGATGGTGTGTCAGGATGATTAGGATTAGGTGATGGTTCTGGAGGACTGGGATTGGGAGATGGTTCTGGAGGACTGGGATTAGGAGGTGGTTCTGGAGGACTGGGATTGGGAGGTGGTTCTGGAGGTCTAGGATTGGGAGGTGGTTCTGGAAGTCTAGGAAGTGCTGCTGGGAACGGAGGATTGGGATTAGGAGGTAGGTCTGGAGGGCTAAGTGGAGCTGCTCGGACCGGAGGATTAGAATTGGGAGATAGGTCTGGAGGACTGGGAGGAAGTGTTGGGACCAGAGGATTAGAATTGGGAGGTAGGTCTGGATGTGTATATTGTGCACCGAGAGCGAAAACGGGCATTTGCGTCCCCGTTTTTTCTCGAGGTTCACATGCTAATTTCTTCAACAGCGGAGCGAAAACGAGCGTTTTTGCTCCGCTGTTGAAGAAATAACATTTTATCACGCTTTATACGCATGAGTATTCATTACAGGAGGCAGTAGAAGTACGAAATGAGGAAGACGAAATGAGGTGCTAGCGGAAGTGTCGGAAAATAATCATCCAGTATAGTCGAATGAATGAATTTTCCAACTCATAATCAAGAACTTTTTCCGAGTTTGATGTTTATTCTTGTATTGTATTAGTTATTTCCACTTATTACTTAATATTTTATGGTACACTTATTATTCTCTCAATTTTTACACTTTTCATGTATTAACTGTTGTATTGATTTAATGGGATACTAATTATGTACTTGAATGGAATTTTCTTCAACCTGTTTACCAAACTAATCGAGAAACGCTGTAGTGTTTCACTACAAAGACCACTCTCAAGTTTGCATGGTGTGCGATCAATTATGGTGAGCACAGATTTCGATCTCTCGGATTTATTCACGCAAAAGACTGCCAAAATTTTCTATCAATCATGTGTACAGGTAGAAAATTGCATATTTAAGGTAAGTGCACTGAGAGAAAAATTTCGTGAAATCGACGAAACAAAAGTAGTTATTTTTTTAAAAAACTTAAAAGTTTTGTTAAATCACCGAAATTGTATCATCAAATAAACTAATTGATTTAGCAGCAGTCGAAAAATTTGCGCCTTTGGGCCTTAAACTGAACAAAGGGTTATAATATAAAAGAAAGAAATTGTAGTTTCTTGCATTCATTTATTAGTCTCAATATAATCTTTCTTACAACTCTAAAATGACGAAGTATTTTTCCACCTGGTACGATAATTATACATTTCCAGCAAATACTAAACGTTTACATAGTCAATTTCCGTGATTTTTGCAGGAAACTTTTTTGTATCTAGTTTAATTTGTTAGTATGTATAGTGATATTGCAGTTCTGAAAGTTAAATATGTTTTTATCCGACGAAACCTCGTTTACTGTACTGGTAGTACCTAAGTTCAGTGTAACATTCGTGTTTTGCCGCTTTGACAGCGCGGTTTCAGATTGTTCTTCAGGTTCCTGCTTCGGAAAATTTACTGAAGGCAATATAATTTGCTCGAATGGCTCTACTTTCACATTGTCTTGTACAGAATTTGCAATGCACTTCTTTTCAACATTACTCGACTTCCAACTTATGTGACGTTTCAAAGTTACCAAGTTTGATCTGCTGCCGGCGCGCAGTACCGCAGAGGTACGACGGAAACTGTGCCCCGTATAAGTTTCGGGATCCGGTAATTCTAAAAAATCCGCGATATCTTTTGGCATTTTTGAAAATTTGTGTTTCCCAATAACCTGCTTGGTACATTTGCCCTTTTGGTAGTTTAAAAAAAATCTATTAGTTGGTACTGCTTCGGGGCGTAGGGCTCGGTATTTGTGTACATATTCGAAGAATTCGTCGCTGATCGTAAATGTTCGAGGTTTGGTCACATTGGTGTCTGGGATGTTGACGAGCAGCATTTTACCATGCTTCGCAATGTGTCCGACTTCCATCTGGGTGAGTTCAGTTCCTCGACATGCTCCGGAAATGCCAAAAATAAGAGCAACCTGTGAATTTAAATATACAGTAAATCATCGACGACTGACACGATGGAAAAGTACTTCGAATTTATGCTTCGGAAATGACATAAACACAGAGTAATCAACAAATTGAAAGTTTGAAATTTCGATGTTGTTTATTTAATTGATTCCTTTGAAATTAATAACAACGGAACAGCGAAATGGAAAAATGAAAAAAATTTATATATGTATACTTTTTTATACCGCATGCATGATTTCGACCCTTTTTCATGCCTGTCAACCGGGCTTAAATCACGCATTTTAAGCGCTGACTAATGGTATGACGTCAGCGTGGTAAAATGACTCTCAGCATCCCATTTTTCCATGTGACCCGTAGGGTCACATGGAAGGCTAAAAATGAAATGCCGAGAGTCATTTTACCACTCTGACGTCATGCCATTATTCAACGTTCAAACTCCGTGATTTTAAGCTCGTTCGACACGCATTAAAAATGTCGAAATCGTACATGCGTTATAAAAAATGTCGTGTATCACGGAGACAAGGTCTTTTCACGCCTCGCGCT
Organism: Zelostemma sp. ZL-2020; assembly: GCA_022816865.1. Taxonomy (NCBI): domain Eukaryota; kingdom Metazoa; phylum Arthropoda; class Insecta; order Hymenoptera; family Platygastridae; genus Zelostemma; species Zelostemma sp. ZL-2020. Next base: position 2,646 of record JABFQM010001459.1, read on the forward strand.
ATTTGCAAATATCGCGCTCGGCGTAGAAAGACCCGTTTTGTCCCCTTGATACACAATATACTATTATGGGGGTACACTAAGCGAAATAAAAAATGATCGAAATAAAAACAGTTATGTGACTCGGCATAAATATGGTATATATGTTTCATGAAATGTACCTTAGTTGCCAAATACTCTCGATCAGGTGCCTCGGTTAAAAATTTGTGTATATCTTCTGGCTCCAGAACATTTGATTTCTGACTTCGAAATCCCTTGGATTTATTTTTTAAAAAAGTCAACAATTCCTCGTATGAGCTGATGTCGACGTTTTCGTGAATTTTTATCGTGCTTTTCAACATAGAATAAGTTGCCCAGAGACTCGATGGCTTATATTTTTGCGATCTTTCATCAAAGTAGAGCAGTAAAACTTTCTCTGATGATACGTCTGATTGTCTAGACTTTTTCCATGTAACAAAATTTTCGAATGCCGTTTCGTACATAGCTCTCGATTTCGATGTCAACGATGACAACAAACCCATTCCGCTTTGCGCTGTTTCTTCCGTCGGCGCGCAAGGAAGCGATTCTTCACTACTGCTATCGTTCATGTTAATTAGTCTTTTTAATCTTTTCCAGATAATCGCTAAGACTCGTTAAGGCTTGTTAAGACTTGTCGACTTTTACCACATTTGACGCATATAAGGTTATACGTAGGATGGCCACACACAAACAAAACAGAATCATAGAATTTCTACGCTCGCCACCAGGGGGCTTTTTACCATGCATGTGTGCATGCGCGTGACGCCTGCGTGGCGTTCATGTGTGCACTGTTTGTGTACATATTTTGGTAAAACTTTATCATAAGATCATAACCTAGATTTCATTCGAATTTCATCGAACAAGTCAACAGTATTTTTTGTTACATTTTGTATTTTTGTAAATATGGATTCTGTAACAAGCACAAGAAGGAAAATAACGAACGCTGCCGTTTGCAGCATATTAGTTGAGACTGGATTCGAATCGTGTGAAAAACCAGCGTTGGAAACTTTAACTGAAATGTTGCAATCAGGTAAAATACCCTCGATTGACAGTTTTCTTATTTTTTTGCTTAATTAACACCATTCAAGGATAGTTTTTCATTCTGATACAGGCACAAGTAAGCGTTTCCGATTGTTTTATCGAACAATAAACTCGAAAAATGTTTCGAGAAAGCACGTAATTTTCTGTAAAATAGGTTTCGAAAAATTGGATTTAATATTCATGCATATAACGGAAAAATAATAGGAAAAGGAGGCATTATAATTCTCATTTTATAGTTATCAACAAAATTTCATTTTATTGATTAGCTTGTAAAATACTCAAATTTTTTATACAGTTGAAATCTTCCGATTTCGAGACACATTTAATGAAAAAATTTATCAAATATTTCAGTCATCGTTGAAATCGGGGAATCGGCGAGAAATTACTGTGAACTCTCTGGGCGGACGGAAATTCTAATAGCGGATATCGTCGTCGCACTGGCAAATATGGGTCTTCGACTAGAAAATTTACAAAATTATGGAATGCGATCTAACAGAACAGTACTTCCACCGTTGCAACAACAAGTTCAGTCGAAGCAGTTGAATATTCTACAAGCTGGCGTAAAACAACAGCACCCGCCTCACATACCAAATTATTTGCCGCCTTTACCAGATCCACATGCTTACGTCAGGACGCCGGTACGATTTCACATCATCGACATTACGACTCAATCAAATTAACAATCTGCTCGTATCAACATTTCATTGTCAAGTTTTTAAGAAAGAAATTCGTTGTCAACGGCATGTCATAACTCACGGTGTGATAATTTTTGAATATACGATATTAATCTCTGTGAGAAGAAGTTAAAGTTACTGCACGTTCGAATGCCATGAATTATGCATAATTGTGTTCATTTCGCAAACATGTCGACTTGAAAAATCGAAATTTTAAATTGAATCATTTCTTTTTCTAGACACACAAGCAACCTGTAACGGAGTATGAAGCTATAAGAGAAAAAGCTGCTATACAGAAAAGGGACATAGAGCGGGCTTTGACACGATTCATTGCAAAAACTGGAGAAACTCACAGCCTTTTTCTTACGGACGATAACAGCATGTTTCCACGTAAGTATTTTCCTGTAAATATGCATTTATTATTGGTCAAACCATTGGCAAAACTTCTGCATATTTTTCTTTATTTACAGTGATTGGATGTAAACCCCAATTTCCAAGCTATCTATCGGCACTTATACCACAGGACCAAATATTTGAGCTCGATCCAGAATTCGAGCTGAAGTCGAGTCCCATAAAAAAAAAGAAGGAGTCCAAAGCTGAAAATAATGACGAAGGCAATGAAATTTTTACTGCGCAAAAAAACACATGAAAACTGTATTTTACAAAATTATATTTCTAAATATCTATTTCAGGTGCTACTAATGAGAATGAAAATACGGAACAAAATGAAGAAATTGCCACTCAACAAGATGTTATAGATAATCCGTACTTACGTCCTGGTACAATGCCAAAAGCTACTGTTCCAGGCTCGAGTCCTACCAGCTCTGTTCACGTGATAAAACGGGATCCCTCGGAGGTTTTCGCATAGAAACTTCGAGCTTTAGGTTAAACAACGTCTTATTTTATAAGGGCTCATTGCGGAGAGAATAGAATAAGCCATCTCTGTCCTGTGTAAGTAATATTAATTTATTTTTTTTCTGTCTTTTTGTTTTATTGCAACACATATCCAAGTTATTAGGTTACATCATAACACTTTTCTACATAATAAATATAAAATTATGGGTAACAACATTCCAGTCTAATCTGAGGATTATTACACAGTACAATGGTCAATACTTTGTAGTGTAATTTAAATACTCGATGTAAATAAATACTTCTATTCTTATGAGTATGAAAAATAAAATGTCCACGCTGATTTTGCATTGATTGATTTTAGCACCATAAGTGGTTAAGGAGAAAACAAGAACCACGGATTTCTTTCACTGATTGCACATTTTTCGCCAAGGATAAGTTTTTTTTCTTCATCGAAGTTTTCGCGATTACAAAAATAGCGGCATCTCCAAATTTTTTCTTTTTCTTCTTTTTCGTGAATCGCTGTGTAAAACTTATTGCATGTACCCTCCATTAGTCACTTTGATATCAATTACGGTTACGACAGTTATATAAAAAATGGAAAACGAGGCACATCACTTTCCAAAAGTTGTCTCAAAGGCTAACAATATTTCATTCGCATTCGTTGAATAATCGTTGGATAATATTAGAAATAGTCTATGAAATATGAATGTGAGGAGTCGAGTCTCGCGGTGTGTGCGTGAGCGCACCCAGAAGAAACGGAATCAAACAAAACATGCACTTATTTAGTCGACTTTATGTAAAATACTCATTCCCAAATTCGTACGCAGTCGAGGGAAATAAGAACGAACAAAAGTTCAACAATGGCGTAAGTATTTTCAAAATTAGTATTGATACCATGGCTGGCGGCGTACCCACCGCAGCTTCATACCAGAAGCAGTACGAATCTTAATACTGGCGCACTCGGCAGCGCGCACCGTTTCCTTCACACTCTGCATTAGATTCTGAGCATTTCCAACCAACATGTCAGTTGCCTCTTGATCTTCTTCTGTGCCTGTTACAACATACAATGTATATTATTAGTATAAATTATTGTTTATGAACATGCTCGTGCAATTACAAAATACGTAAAAAAATTGAAAACTAATTATAGATTTACTACTGTTACTTTATGATAGCATTTTTTATTTACAGATCAAAGAACTTGATAGATTAGAATATTTTAAGGAAATTCTTGATTTTTAATCGACTTCGATGAGTGTGGTTTAGTGAAACTTTGCGCTTTGTTTTCCAAGTGAGACCACACTTTTAAAAGCCGATGGAAAAAGTATTTTTAGTGACGAACAAAATGGTGAATAATTATTTTCTTGTTTCTAGAAAAATTGCATCATTTGCATGCGATTTGTGAATTAACAAGCATAAAATATTAGTACAGCTTTTTGGAATGGTTACCATATAGCATCAGCTCTTCCCAGGTGGGGAGCGTTTCTATGCACAAAGAATGTTTTAGTTACAAATGAAGAATATTAGAGCAGCAATAAATACATTGCACATAGTAGCATTTTTATACGCGGTTAAGAAAAGCGGCTTGTACAGTGAGACAATCGAATTTGATTAAAGTATATGAAACCCAAAATAGTAGCTTTTTTATATATCACGAACACAAATATTCTACATGATCTCGTTTATGTTGAATCACAAAAGAATCTGGTGAAAATCTTATTCGAAAAAACTCGAATGACTAGCAATTAATATATTGCTTAAATGAGGTGATGAAAAATGTTTATCTACAAATTGAAGCATGGATTGAAAACACATTGATACACTGTAACATTAGTAAAAATTATTCAAACGGAAAAGATGATTTTTCAACTAAATTTGATGCTTCGTGTCAACGCTGATACAGTGGGATAATTCACACTTTTTTACTGTACTGTGGTACATAAAAATGACAGAATAAAGTTACGTAAATTCATCTATCTCTGATTTTTTAATTGATAACAACATTAATAATGATCGAATTTCAACTAAATATTATATTTTTTCTCAAATGTAGGTACAGCCCTTAATCAGAAATGCGTACAAATGTGTTTGAACGGTGCAATTAATGTCACTGTTACACATTTCCTTACCTTGAGCTCCAAGCATCGTTGCTTTTACAGTTGACAATATTTTCAGTTGAGTGCCTATCGTTGGTATACGTTCACATACTTGAAGAAGGTTCTAAAAGAAAAAAAAATTAATTTGATCGATCCCATAAACTTGCAAAGCTCGAAAAAATGGAGCTTTGATACTTACTGTGCGAATGCGTTTATCGGTGCATTCTCTGGCGAGTTCTTTAGCGAGACGAGTAACTTCTTGAGAAGCCTCGGCGATTGCTTTCGCACAATCTATCAAATCCCGCTTGTTACCACCTTCTCCTCTCACCAGTCCAGACAATCTTCCCATTAGAACTGCCATCTTTTTGGCAGCGGCTATGATTTCGTTGTCTTTGCTGGACCATTGCCGCACTTCTTGGTGAAGTCCATGAGCTGCCATCTAAATTTTCGTTTAAATTACAATTAATAAAGCTCTTTCCTTCATTTTTGTTTAATAATAATTTAGTTCCTCAGTCCCCAATCTTAATTATTAAAAAATAAGGACGTACCATGATGGGTTGATTGGGTTGAGGAGCGTGCATAAACATCTCGTCCTCGTCGTCCGTCTCTGGTGGCGGAGGTCTCGGGGGAGGAATATCGCCGCTTGGTAAAGGTGGACGTGGTGGCGCCATTTCTCCTAAACAAGTTTAACAACTTTTTTAAAAAACATTTCATTCACATGCTCTAAATACGTACACAATCAGCTCACGACGTTTAAACATTCAATGAAAGGTCCGAATATATGTATACAACTGGAGTTTGGCAGCAAAAAAGCCATTCATGCTTAAAACTATTTTGGAGAGTACTAAAATTCCCTAAGGATGTTTTTGTACAATATATATAAAAAGTACTTATAAATTAATAACTTTAGGAATACGTTGCATTCTTACCAGAGAAAAATAAACAATTTTTCATTCGCAAAGAATGATTCGCTCTCGAAATGTAAAGAAGAAGCAATACCGATGAATGGCAATCGAGCATGCAGAATAATGAACGATAAAAATAATCCAATTATAAGCGGCATTTCATTGCGATGGACTAATGCACAAAATTACCTCTAGCTTGATTTGACTTTTCAAACTCATCCGTAGACGCGAGATCTTGATAGAGAAGATCAGGATTATCTCCTGATAAGAAAAAGAGTTAGCGAAAGCGATGTATGAACTCGTGAAAACGTATACAGTACTACTTTGATGTACATCGCGTGCGTTGAAAGATTTCGATATATGTAACAAGAAATCTATAAGTGGGCGAATGAATGAATGTCTTCATTATATTACACAAATGTTTCATGGCTTCGCTATGTTTGTATGAATTTTTTCGCCTCTAGGAATTGCAACGATTTCAAGTAATCAATACCTCCGCGAGCCCACTTTGGCAAAGGACTCATAGGTCGATGCTGCATTTTATTGCTGCATCCTGAACTGGGCCTGATGTGCTGTAAATTACTTGGCGAGGGCTGATTCCGCAAGGGTTCACCAACTGATAGTTGGAGAAATGCGTAATGGAGCGTGCCGATTATGAAAAGTGACGATATGAAACGGAAACAATTGTGCAATGGAAACAAAGGAGAAAAAGTGACATGTTCGGTTCTCGAATCGCTAAACAATGTTTCCAGTGACAAATACGCGCGATTACAAACCATGCATTTTAACGTCTTGCGTAATAAAATACCTTTATCTGTGAAGTAAGTGTACGGTTGATGCTGTACATGTTCCTCTGTAAAAAGAAAGTGGGCGGGGAAGGGGTGATTTTAGCATGAGATCTAGCTATTATTGAATGCCTAATGAATGAAAGTTATCTTGTACCAATAGAGAATATGATTGCGCTAATTGCTACGTTAATAATGCTCGCACAATAATTCAATCGCTACGTAAAAAACAAAGCTACATAGCGCTTGTTGAAAATCATACTGAAACTCGTCTAATTTCGTAGTTTTTAAGTCAAGAGGAATTTACGAAATGCGGTTGTTCAACTTACGATCATTGATGTGCAATTGAGATAAACTTGGGGTTGTCATTTCTGGTTCAACGGAGATGGCCTTTCGCACTTGTCCAACGGCATTCAATAACTGTAACGTGAAAAAATTATAAAAGTTGGAGAAAAAATGCTCAAAATACACGTGGGTTTAAGAAAATACTTACGGCGCGATTGCTCTCTCGCCAGTGTGAAACAGCGTTGCCATCGTTGGTATTAATGGCAACGCATTTTGCATCCTGAACCATCGGAGCAACACCTGAAGAGAAAATGCACAAATTTGAGATGTTAAATACGAGTTAATACAGCTGTACATTGAATAGTAGGACACATTGTTGCGTTTGACATAGATGCAACTCGTCCAAATTAGACTAATCAAACGTTCGTTAAGTGTCATCATTGAATGTGCGAACAATGAATTTAATGACAGCAAGATTCGAATCTAGGGTACAACTATTTAAAGGAAAGCAACTAACAATTCTGAAGAAGATTAGCCGCGTGATTGACTCTTTGAATAAAGATGGGATCTTCGCTGTTATCGCTCTCCTGTTTAGCGACGAGAATGACCCTGTTGGCAAGACGAGCGATGGCCGAGGTGTTATCAACCATCTTCTGAGCGTTGCCTTTGGCGATGGCATCTTCGCAGAGGAAAGTGTGCTTCTGCATTTGCTCCTCGGAAATCTTGATAAAGTCGCCGCTATCGGTGGCCTCGTCGCAGAGCGTTCTCGCTCGTTGAATCGTCGAAGCGTATTGCTGACGCAAATTTTCAAAGTGTTCGTCAGCGGCTTTACTCTCGGGATAAGTCATACGAATGCGTCCAGCATTGACGAGCTGTGGGGTCAAGGACTCAACCTGGGAAGCGCTCGCTGTCAGGGCCTCGGCTAATTTTTTATTCCCTCCGCTTCCTAAAAAAGTGAAATCACGTTTAAAGATCGATAAGTGAAAAAAGTAATCATATCCCGAGCAGTAAATATACCGACCACCAGCGGCTACCATTCTGGCCGTTTTAGCAGCCCGGTTCGAAAATATCTGCAGAGCAAGGGTTTTGTCGTTAAAATTTTGCTCGCGACCGGGAACGCCTTCGGGAGTCAGAACCGCCTCGGTGAATTGCTTCAAGGGCGTTGTAATGTCTATAAAGTCCTCGACGACACGTGACACCACGGCTTGTTGTATCCTGTTTTTCAGTTCGTACAGTTTCTGCGAAAGTTGCCGAGCTATTTCCTGAGCGCGCGGAGTATTTCCCTGTCCGTGGGAACACAATTCTCGTAGTTGGTGGGAAAGGTTGTCTACCTCGTCGCACAGCTGCAGTATTTCCGCCTTGTGTATCCCTGGCAAACCCTCAGCAACCTTCATAAAAAGAAAACCAAGTCCCGCTTAAGTATTTTTGCGACATTTTTACATCGAAAGTACATTTGAATAAGCATTCGAATAATGATGGCAATTTTTTAACTTACATCCACGATGAATTGATGCGTATTATTCTATCCATTTACGAAAGTTCGCGAAACAAAAAATTTATCGGCCTTTTAACTCGATAAAACTGCGCTGATCTACTTAGCTTATCAGCTCAATAATTGATAATTCTTTGTACTTTTTTTTACAAAGATAAAAGTAAACGAGAGAAAGATTACTGATGGATTAAACACCTTTTTCCCCTCGTGTATTATCAATGCTATCGCTTTTTGGCCAAGTCCTTTGTCGTCGTGTTGAGGATTTAAAAGCCACTTGTTTGCCTGTTCCAATCGACCAACAACCGTGTGAGCCGTTTGCACAGTTCCAGATTTATCAGCTGCCACGAGTGCCGAGGCGACCATTGAACGAAGCTCGTTTAATTTTTCCTTGATGCCTCTGCTCAGAGATTCGGCTTGCGGTGTATTGCCTGTGTGTATAAAACGATTAATATAAATATTGTTGAAGAATTTAAAGTATGATGAAAAGCGAGATGAAAACCTTTGTTGTCCTGACGTAGTTCGCATAGGGCATCGGTCATGGTTGTTATTTGCGAGGCGAGTTTCTTCAAAGGATCCGCTTGCGAGGGTGGAAGGTAACCGTCAGCGAGTCTAGCTGCCTGCTCAATTATTTGTCGCAAGCTCTTTTCACCTACACCTCCTCTCAGGGCGCTCCCGTTGTCCAGCCAGTCATAAGCTGCCCGTATGCGCGATTCTATAGCACTTTGCGCTTTCTTCAATACCTGCCCGCATTTCAAACAATCATTAATTCACATTTTTCTGGACTTTACTTTTCAATTTTTTACTACACTGAAATAAACGCTTCTTTCATTTTTTTTATATTTTCATTTGGATTAGAAAAGAATGGGACAAATTATAGATTTGATTTTTTGATTTCTACATTTTATGCAGAGTGCACTTTTTCACATTTAAGGGTTGTATTTTATAGTTTGTTCTTTAGGATACAAAAGACACAAGTAGTTTTTTGAAAATATGGAAAATCAAAAAGAAAAGTGTCCCAATGTGCCCATTCTACTCAACTCTATTGAATTGTATGAAATTGTATGAAAAGAGAAAAGAATAAATTCAAAAAATTTCATTGAGAATTGAGTAAAATAAGATTTGTTTTTCGAAATTCTGATTGTAATTTAACTTTAATTAATTTTATCAGAAATTTGATAACGACTCTAATGAGATCGTATCAAATTTCGCAAAACTTGATACTGATTCTAATTATAATTTTATAAGTATTCGATGTAAGTATAATTCAATTTAAATCTGAATTTAATTGGTATTTGAACCACATTTTATCAGTGTCCAAGCTTCAATTAAATGATAACTGAAAATGAGTCTTCGAGTCACTAAAATCAGTTTATTTAATTACCGTTAATTGATCAGCGTCCCATTCCTCTTCATCATAAGTCGTCAATTGTAAAACTCGAATAATTTCGTTGAGTTCATCGGACATACGTCCCGAAAGGTAATTACGATTTTCAGCTGCTTCTTCCGCTCCTTTGCCACCATGAGAAATGATGTGAATGAAAATTTTCATGGAACATATTAAAATAGGGGCGAGTGTTTTCACCTGAGAAAAATGATAAGAAAAAAAGCTTAAGTAACCAAAACGTCGAAATAAAATGTACGTACACTGATCCAGTGAAATAGTCGTTTCTGCTAGAACTCAAACCGAACTGGCTGCATCTTTTTTTTCTCCAAGTACCGAAACAAACGCGTTCCGCGATTTGCAACAAAATCCGGTGTTTGAATTTTTGTAAATAAAACATTTCGTTATTTTATCAGAAAGTTGTTGATAATTTTGCAAAAAATTGACGGGATTTTCAGTAGCTTATAAACAACTGAATTTTTTCGTATTCGTAAATTTAATTTCAACCTTTTGAAAAATATAAAAATTGTTTTCTAATTAACAAATAGATTTTGATATGAAATAATGACATACAAATCTGAAAAAATTGAAGTACATTCTTTGAGTACCAAAATATTTTTTCTAAATTTTTTTTTTCCCAAAAAAATCAGCAAACATTCAGCCAATTAAATTCGAGTTCTAGCAAACCCTTACATTTCGCCTTATTTTCCTGGATCACGCTGTTCAATTGTGAATGTTCACCTGATCCAAACATCGAACCAAAATTTCTCTGTGCACTTGGTGTGTCAGCTCTTTTTCTCGAGCGCTCACTTCTCTGGATACTTTGCTGAGACAAGGACTCAGATTCTTCAAAAAATGAACCAAGTCCTCCATGGTTTCGATGACTTCCGCAACAGCTAAATAATCCAGGACACGCTTACATTCTCGAATGATTTTACGAACTTCGCTTTCGTCGAAGCAAAGCAAAAGCGAACTTGTTCCCTGCAGTATACCACGAGATCCTTCTATAAGTTTCTTTCTGCAACGTTTAAACAACATTTATTTCATTTTGAAAAAAGATACTTTATTAGATAAAACTTGGAAATTATCATCGTAATTATTATATCGTTTCTAAAGAAATTAAGTTATAAATTGTACCTGAAACGCATCAGATTTAAACGTCTTACGAAAACAAAAGTAAACATTCAATAATTAGTTACTGTTGTCAAACAAATTAAATTTTTATGACTCTGGCAAATCTTTAATAACTGTTTCATTTTTCTATTCATTTTTACGTAACTTTATGTAAGTTACAGAGTACTCAATAATGCAGTGATTAAAGTTACTAATAATTCATAGTCACTAGAAAAAGCTTACACATTTTCTTTAAATGTTTGGCCATTCATTCTTTGATTAATCGTATAAAAATAACCAAGGTAAGTGCTTCAGTAATGGCCGGGTTAAGACACAAATGCAACTTCAAGGGTCGAAATGAATGATAAATTTGTAGATTCTATTTATAATTTCGGGTTCATCCAAAACGAAAGTTTTTTTCGATAATTATTGTCTTACGCAAAAAATATGTAACTTACCGTTGAACGTCGTTTAATTTAGAACTCAAAATTGCATGGAAAGACATTTTTATCCAAATATGCACCAAAAGAACTCAATGCAAATATGTTTTAGGCAACCTTTACTTATTTTATTTAAAAAACCTTTGTCAAATTAATTATTACTAGTACACTGGCCGTTACCGAAACGTTTACTTCAGGTAAAGAAAAAGTAATAATACTCATAAACATAAAATTCACGTGAAGAAATAATGATATTTTAATGAAACATTGTATTTTCAAAGAAAATTTCATTCTCCCGAAATAATGTCTTTCATTAATAATTTTTTTCAGGGTAAATAAGAGTCATTTTAGAATCATGAAAAATATTTTTGAAAACACAGTTCAAAACATTCAAATCGTTTTTTTTCGTTGAGCTCTGATTACCTTGAGTGACAATTTCTGACCACTCCCTCGAAATATACTCCATTACAAATATGTAATCCGTGTACTTCTTCGTAATAAAAAAGATGAAACTCAATTCAAAGATAATACAAAGATAATATACCTGGCTGGGCCGGAATAAGGGTCATGTTTAAGCATGGCCGAAGCTTCTTCCAAAAGCCGGGAAGCTCCTTCGACGCGTTGTAAAGAAGCAGGCATATCTTGCTTAAGTAAGGCATCATCCGATGAATTTATTGTTTCTTTGCCCACCTTAATTTAACAAACACAAATAGTTGGATGAACATTGAGATGAGCAGTCAGATGAACACTGAGAGTAAATTACCTTTACAAGATTAGCCACAGCCATGCTAACTGCCTGAACCGGCTTTGACAAATCTGGCATAGCATTTCCATCTTCGGCTTCTTCATGTAAAATGACAAGTCTCGATACCTGGTTAAAAGTTCATTTTTTTATTTATTTTATTCCGTGACAATTAAATTTGAAATTAAATGAAGTGAAATCTTCCACCCTCAATCGTTTAACGTAGAACTCGTAGTTCGAGTCGTTTGTTTTTCAGAGGTTTTACATTCGTTTGGAATGCGTTTTTTCATTCCAACTGAAAGAATGGAACTTCTTCCTTTTTACTTCGAGGAATTTGTTTGTATAAAAAAAAGTGGTTCTTTGAAAATGAGGCCATGTCAATTGACTACGATCGGAGTTGATTGAATTTCTGTTGCACCAAACATTCATGAAGCTGAGTCAAATACGTTATTTCGTTAGCAAGAATTTATCCTTCTGCTCCAGTTGAACCAACTCATATTTCCTTGAGCCAATTGCCGTTTTTCCCAGTGTAATTACGCAAACAATAACAAAGCGTAAAAAATGAAGTTGCATTTTTTAAAGAGCCAATAAAAGGGTCAAAGCGAATCAACGCGGTATTCATATTTTGGCAGCGAACAGCGATTTTCTGTTTGTCAGCAGTGGCGCAACACAAACAGTTTTTCATACGCTTCGATTCCAGCGTGTATAATTCTGTAACATCTTTACTGCTTTAATTCAGCATAACAGATGCTCCATTTTCGCTTCGTTACTCAAATAAAATTGTTACTTCATAATTCATCGTCCCAGTTTTTGCAAATTTTTGTGCGGGATTGATAAAAGCAAGAAATGAAGAATAAGTGCTTTTTACGGGGGGTGCGAGAGTCGAATGACCAAAAGGTCAAGCAAACTGGGTAAAAAATGCAACCGAACACGTGGATTGATTCAAAAGAACACAAGTATCCTTTTATGGCAGTTGTTGCAGCTCTGTGTGCGTTCGCGAGGAGTCATTTTCATAAGACAAATCAGGTGGGCATAAAATCGAAGGTCTATTTACACTTGGCTATATTGTGAGAGAGAGAGACACCTCCCAGACCAGAATCTCGGCGCATTGTGTAATCCAGCCTTTGGCTTCCACCGTTCCAACTTCCAACACCAAGGAGACACGTCTTATTTTTAACTCCGTGTATTTTTAGCCTCTCAAAATCAGAAAATTTCCTAATTCCATATTACAGGGCGTGGTTTGTGCGCGTCGTTCATCGACACGTTTTAATGGACTATTATTTTGAACTCAACTTTTCTTCATTAAGGAACTCATTTTTTACAATTCGTTATTGATGGGGGCCGAGTTTTATCATTTGGAAAAGAAAGATAAAAACGTGACTGAACAAGGGTTTTATTTCCGTGAAATGATGTCATGTAAGATGAATGTAAGAACGGGTGCGCAACCTGTTTGTTTATAAAATATTGTACATTATTTTGAATCCTGGAAATGACGTATTCGGGTAAAAAATTAGGGTTTCTAATTACGTTTCACTCAAAACAAGCCTCGTAATTGGATTGCTGATTCGCGGCAACGAAGGCTTAGTTTTGTTATTTTAGAACGGTCGAATAACCTTGTAATGGAATTATGAAAATGTAACCGACAATTGAAATACGAGGGAAGTGCAATTTTTGAGCTCATTCGTTACTCCGAAATTAAAAATACTGTCGTAGAAAAAAAAATGGCGTTTTTTATATTTTTATTTACCCACGAAACGACAAGAACTAAATTCCAAACTGTCAAACCAGGGTTTGGAACAAATGGATATTCGCTGTCGCAGGTAAATTTCGTGCTATTGTGATAATGCGTTTGTTTTGTAAAAAAAGAGAGAGACAAATTCAAAGTATACCTGTTGTGCCACAGGATCGAGTATATTTTCGATAGTTTTTGTATGGAAGACCGGCATTTTTGGTGTTCAGTTTTTAACCACTCCAGTGAGAAACCAGCACAAAAATGGGCAGAGATCAAAGAAAATATGTAAAAAGAAACGTCGACGAGGAACAGACGATGAGAATGACAGACATCAACATTCAGCGACGAACAAAAACGTACTGGGCACTGGGCACTGGCTCACCAGGGAAGTCTGTTCGCGTGGTGAACTGGAGATTAATTACTCGTGGATTGTGAGCGAGCAACGACCTCAGCCAGACAGAGATAGATCGATGATTTTTTTTAGTTGTAGTATGTAAGACTGAAATAATAAGTTGACAGCTTTTTTTAATACTGTAAAATGCTGTTACGAATGTTCATTACGTATGACGTAAACACTTTTTTTACGTGGAAAATTTTGCACACATTTTTTATCGGGTGACAAGTTTTATTCGTACGATACTGTCCAAAGCGATATTGCCGACGTACGATACTTTCATCTGCATCTCGAATGGTCATAATTCGGAAAATTTGCGGACGCGCGCGCCTCTGCAGCGAACTTTTGAACATGTTTTGAAACAAAATTTTTGAAAAGTGCGTTTTTTACCATTTTATTCACATTTCAAGAAATATACAGAGCATAAATCGGTTTCATATACTTATCTGTACGACGATATTTATATTTGAATTGTATATTTTGCGAAATTATAACAATGCAAAAAAATACGAAAAAATGCGCAAAAACACGAGTTGATATAAAAATATCAAACTTTTCTCTTATTCTTTTGTGTTTATTATAATTTTTTCGTATTTTCTGCAATTTTTGGATCTTTCTGTATCGCATTTCTCGAATCGTTTTGACAGTTCAATTCTGATATCTTTTCGAGTTTTATTTTTTTACGACGTCTTAATTCTCTCCAAAAAAATAATGCAGTATCATTCATATTTATATACAACTCGAAAAACTCGAATTATCATATTTTTGATAGTACGAAAAAGATATCTCGCAGAGATATCTTTGTCTACGTTTGCAAGATGCAACTTTCCAATTCGGAATAGAACGTAAATCCTGCTGAACAAGTGCGACGCATCCATGGGAAGTTGAAGGTTCTCCTTCGCCCCATGCTCGATAATCCAAGCAGAATAATGGCTCACCTACATAATTACAGAAATTTTCGATCATTACATTTCATGGTGTATAATTTTTTGATTTACTACGAAAATGAAACGACACAAACCGCACTCATCTTTCCATACTTTTTCATTTTTATTACTGCTCAAACCAACAAAAGCCGAAGAGTAGTTGCCAATGAGTTTCGCCAAACCTTCCGTTCTTTCCTCATTAGTAATGTGAGCAAGAGATCCATTAAATTTTTGACAGGCCTTACGTGCGTCTGTATAATTAAGTTCATTGTTGGAAATAATAAACAATCCGACACTCGGAATGCACGATATCGCTGCGTTATTTTCTGTAAAAAAGCTCTTATTGTCTTTCTTTAATTTTGATGGAAACTTTTATTTACCATCCCATAAAATGTTTTTATAATATGCGCTATAGTAATTGAAGCCAGTTACATTTACTAATGCTCGATAATTGTTCGTTTCTGGGCAGAGTAGAAGAATGCAATTTGCATTAAATGGATCGCGGTCGCTCATTATGTTATCTGTATTCGAAATTAAAGCAGCGTTTAATTAAATGCATTTGTACGATTTGTCATATCGTAATCTGAAAAATGAATGAGTACCGTTCGGCGTGTTATGCATGCCAAAATTGAAAGCAAGAGCTCTATTATTTGCAGCGTATTCCTCGCATTTTTTAACGTTGAGAACTTGCTTTCTGGACATCTCAGGTTTCGAGGAATAAGCATTCAATCTTACTAATTTGTAAATCACCGGTTTTTCTTTGTTTACATGGCTGCATCGAGCGCAAAGTACCGATCCAATAAAGTTATTCGAAACGACAATTAAAAGTAATAGCTGTGGAATTAAAATATTTTTAAAATAATTATATACAATATTAATGAATTTGAAAGTTCCGAAAATCACCTACGTCTTTGTATTTCACGTACATTACGAAATTTCGTGTCTTGTGACTGCCTCAATAAAACCTGCTATCACTGGAATACATTGGAAACTTGAATTGAATTTAGTTCTCCGCAACTTTAGTACATGATCGAGTAAATCTCGTGATGATCTCAGAGACCGTAACGCGAATGCCGGATATGCCAATCTGCGTCTCTCAAGTTTATCAATTGCATTTTGTCAGTTGCGTAACTCTTTGTCGGTATTATAAAAATTGCATTATCATTACTAAAAAAAACGGTGCCGGAGTTACGGCTTTTTCTATGCTTTTGGAAGTGCTCGAACAAAAGATTCAGAAGTTTATATTTTGAAATAATCGTGCAGCTTCAAATTGAATAGTTGATTTTTGAAATTTTGAAAAAATCACAATATTCAATGATAATGACTCATAAGCAGGCCAAGTTATCACTAACTTAAAAATAAAACTAAGTTTTGAGAACTCGAAGTATATTTTTGTGATCTCATTGTCAGTAGATTATTTTACATCGCAACTGAATATTTTTGCTTTCAAATAAACTTATCTGACCAAGCAAACTGCAAAAAAGTATTTAAAAAATTATTTAATTGGCTACTATTCATAAAAAATGAATAGATTATCTGTCTGACTACTCTTTATTGTTTCATGTAATTTTTCTGGTTTTGTCTAAGTTTGACAAAATAAATTCGATAAGTTTTCAACTGGGAACATTGAAAAACTTGATTTTTTCAAATAAGTTAACAACAGTTTTATTATTAACAAGTATAATTTGAACATTAAGCTGGAAATACATCTTTAGTTCCATCGAGTTGCATTTTTATATAATTATGAGAAAATATAGTGTATCTAAATTATTAGGCATTTATTTGGTATTATTTGTGCAGTTATAATTCGCTAATAATTTTGAGAACCGCTATTGTTATTTTCATAATTTAAGTACAGCGTCCAAGGCTTCGGCGACTTTGGAGAAAACTTGATCAACGGTGCTCTCAGCATCGATCTGAAATAATTCCCGAATGCAAAACACAGTTATTACGAAATTCCCCGGAAAATAATCGAAGCATATAATTAATTATCAACCAATTAATCATTTGAAATGATAAGAAAAGAGAAAATAACGTACTCTGACAACTTTGTCTTTATAATGTTCGACGATTTGCCCGTTTTTCTCATTGAAAATCTCGATCCTCTTTTTGATAGTTTCTTCGTTGTCGTCCGCGCGTTGGGAAACCGCTGCACGCCCCAGCAATCTTGACATCAATGTCTCGTTTTTAACATCGAAGAAGATGATGAGGTCCACGGGACCCACCTGAATATCATTAAATTAAGGTTCAACGATTGCTGAATTATGCATTTTCCATAACTTGGCTGACTTGCATCATTTTGAAATTGAATCCCTTGGTCCAATTCACGTGGATATCCGTCAATGAGGAAACCAGTTTTAGTTAAGCCCTCTGCCGCAGCTTTCTCCATTTTTTCCTTGATCAACTCCAATACGATACTCTACATAAAAGTAATTTGAATTTACCAATCGGTATAAAAATACATCGAGGAATATTCTTTTTTTGAAAATAAAAGAAATCAAAATTTTATTATTTTAAAATGGCGCTCTTTGAGAAATCGCGCAGATTTAATAACATTTGAAAGTGCGACGTTTTAGAAATGCTCGTGAATAATATTATATATCCCTGATTGCATTATTGCGGAAGAAATAAATGAAGAAAAATTAGAAACATTACAGTTGGAACAAATAAGCCTTTGGACATGAGATCTTGGAGCGATGCACCCCTTGAACTGCCACTGGCCACTTCGTCTCGCAAAAGGTCCCCGCTGCTTATGTGAAAAAGCCCATACTTCTCGATCATGCGACTGCATTGTGTTCCTTTCCCGCAGCCGGGGCCACCAATTACCCAAACCGTTATCATTTTCTTTTGATATCTGCTAATTTGTCTTCACGTTCGCTCTAGAAATTTCAATTCCCTTCGAATTAAAAATTTTTTTCTACTAAGAATCATGCTGCTTTCAACATTTGGGTATATAAATAGTCACTTTATAAATAGTCCGAGTTAACTGGATTTCCTTTCTTACTGAATAAGTGGAATGTTTCACCCTAAATCTGGAGTGCAATTTGCTGCACGCGCACCTAATTTCGCTCTAACTAGAGTCATTCAATTCCTATCATTCTTGGAGTGAATTTCACTCCGAATGAGTGAAATTTCACTTTAAAAGATTTAGCGTGTAAACTAGTTTCGACTATTTCGCGACATTTTTTCTGGGAACTTCTAATATAGGAAGGAATGATGTATATAGACACTTGATAACTATTCATTTCTGCGAAACCTTTTTTTATTATTTATCGCAAAATATGCTCTCTAAATTTAGATCAGTGTAGAGTCTGTCGCTGAATTATTTAGCGACAGAAATTTAGCACTAGTTTTTGATCTGTCATTAAATATATACTTTGTATATACTGCTCTACGATACCCATGTATTAAGGTTGAACTGGAGTAACAATCTCCGCCAAAAGTGGCTGAATTCAGTTGAAGCTCATTGATGACTTGTTGAAAAAGTTTAACGTTCTAAAAAATAACATATTTTTGTTATACAGATGGAGATAAATCTGCAGTTATTCATTATATAATATCGCTAATATCTAGTATATTCGATGTTGTTTTACATGCTTTCGGCACTGAGTGTACTTGGAATGCAACTGTAGAA
>JABFQM010001460.1:0-21152 GCA_022816865.1 Zelostemma sp. ZL-2020
CATTTGAGGTTCGAAATATGACGAGAACGATAGAATGGAGACCATTGCGGACCATTTGAGATCTAAAAATTTTACTAGTGAGAACATTGAGATCCATTTGAGGTTCGAAATATGACGAGAACGATAGAATAGAGACTATTGAGGACCATTTGAGATCCACAAATTTTACTAGTGAGAACATTGAGATCCATTTGAGGTTCGAAATATGACGAGAACGATATAGAATGGAGACTATTGAGGACCATTTGAGATCCAAAAATTCTGCCTCGGGTTTCCAACGAGTTGTATCAAAAATAGTCAAATATTGACTATTTTGATCTGATTACGGGATATGAAATACAATTTAAATTATTATTCACATTAAAAACTTATATTTCATCCAAAGAAGCGATAAAAATTGAAATATAGGCTGTCCTCTTCTAATTCTCGCTTCGTCATTTTCTCAGAGAAAAACAAAATCGAGGTAGCGCGCTCCCTTAATGATGTATTCCCGAGTTATCGCAATTATCAATTACGAGACTTCCATTTCCGTTCACGCGTGCCTACAACTTCCGACTACGAGACTCGTTACTTTGCATGCGCGATGTAATTATGGCAATGCTGAAGATTCGAATGCGCCGCCGTTGCCGCGGAAGTCGCGACGCGAAATTTGAAATTAGCGGCGAGTTATTCGATCGTAAATTACTCGGAGAATATCAATGAACCGAAGAACTTTCGCGTTACCGCATTGGAAGTCGCGATCTGGGTCATTTGAGCTTGGAATGCTTGTTTAAATGACAATCGCGATCCCGGTGAACGGCGTCAATGACCACGGTCTATGTTACGTAAATCAAAACCGCGAATGGATCAAACCCTGGAACACTTGATACGATATCGTTTCGCCATTTTCTTTTTTTCGTCCTCGACTCTTGCGCGATGTATTTACTTTCATTCATGAAGCTATTCGGTATCAACGTTTCACGCGATTCGATCGACGAAATGTCAAATGACAATAATTCAACGTCGATTTGCGAAAGTTGTTATCACTTTAATCCATTTGTTATCGCTCTAAAAAATTAATGAGCTTCATTCTTTAGTTTTTAATTATTTTTACGAAGAATAAAGTTCCCAGAAAAAAAACGTAATGACTCGTAATTAATGTTGCTTTTTTAGGAATCATTCGGCTTCGAAGAAAAATGGACATTGCAAAAGTCGGAGAGTTCGATACAATGAATTTCACTTTAGAAATGGAGAGAGTGATTACCGATGCAATTAGTTTCGCAATCGTCACGGTGGGCCGGCATATTAAAACGAGCACATCATCCTCTCCGTCCGAGCGTATTGCGTACCCGGGATGTTAATGAGTATCATTTTTCAGTGCACGCTCGTCGCGCAATCCGACGTGGGTTCATTGTCTCTCGCTTGTAACTACCTACGAAGAAAATTGTCCGCCTTGTCGCGCATTACACCGAATTAGCGGCGCGACTCACGTGGGAATCGTGGGACTGCATCGCAATCGAATCATCCTCGACGACGCGAAGGAAAATCGCCGCGACCAATGGAAAAACTCCTTTCCCAATCCATTGTTTCCGATTGAATCCATAGTTTCAAAAACGCTATTTCATTTCGATTTTTAATTAACTAAAGAATCGATGTCATTTTCTTTTTCCACAAATTTAAAATTGGCGTTTTTGGAAACTCGGTCTGTAAAATGAGTTCAAAGGTCCCTTAATTTAAACAAAATTCCAGTCATGCTAGTTTTCAATGTATAATTACATCGAGTCGAATTATTTCTGGTAAAATATTTATCTTTGAAGTAGCGCTTTTCACACTTGATTAATCTAGTTTTCTTATATTCATAGATAACCTTTGAACACCTTTTCAAAGCGTTTTAGAAATGATAAAATACGAAGGCGATTCGAGCCTCCCTTTCACTCTGCGTATTTTAAGTTCGCGTCGCGAAGCAGTCGCTGTTTTCCTCGATGTAAAGATGTCGCTTTTCCAGAGTTATCTCGCCCAAGTAACAAGTTCCTGGGTTGGAAAAGGCTATTCCGACTTCGTAAAACGATCGCAGGTCGCTGAAATACGTGCTGAAAGCAAAATTTTCTCAACTTCCCGAAAAGAATTCAATTTCCGCGGGAAAATTACCTTTTTTTCCAACCGGACGATAAATCCGTCGTTCTGTTCGCGGTGATGATTTTATTGCCGGAATCATTCCCCAGCACCAGGATCGGAATCATTTGTTTATTAGGATCGTCATCATCTTGGCGATAAACAATGCTGCCTTCGATCGAGATGTAAGAATCGATTTGTACCAAATACAGCCTAAAAATGAAAAAGAAGTAAACAAAATTATTAAATTTACGATTTTTTAAAGGGTCCTTCAATCCTTGCCTCTGATAAATCCGAATATCGTTAACGATGACTTTCAAACAGCCTCCCCCATCGTAAGAAAAATCCGTGCAATACTCCAGGTGATTGTTGGACCCAAAATACTCCATTTTCGTCTCGAACGTGATCGTCTTGCCCCGAACTTTGACGATTTCCTTCAGGGTTTCGTACTCGTACTCCGGATCGGTCGCTTTTACAGCTTTTTTTTCAATCTCGATGAGCGCGACTCCGCGCTTAAACGTCGAGTGAAAAAAGTTCACGAGAGCCTGGAACTTTTGCCTCGACAAATTGTAGAACGAGCTCTGGTTCGAAACCTGTCGACAAACGCGCCGATTTTAACATTCCGCGATTGTAAAACGTTTGTTTTTTTCGTACTTGGCCGCACTGGAATTGACGAAGACCGAAGCCTCTGCAAAAAGAAGAAGTGAAAACTTCGTTCTCGAATAAAGGCACGTGGATGTAAAGAAAAGGAATTATTTGGGCCCAAAGTAAATCTTCGCTCTGCGGAAAATTGGAAGGGCCAAAATACTCGTGGGTCCATCCCGGAGCGAAAATCGCGACCGAGAGATCCAGGTTCCGAATCACCTGCAGGGTCTGCAAAGCAAGATTAATTTGTTATTCGCTTTTCATCGAGAGGGCTCCTTCGACTCTTTTTTACATGTCCCGAGTTGAATCCGCCGCCTCCGCTGGTTTGCCTTCCCCAAACGTCGATGCCGACGTAAACGTCCCTGTTTCTGTTCACCGATTTCGCCCTTTCCAAACTTTCCTTCAAGTACGTTTCGGTCCAGTTGTAGTTCAGGAAAATGCCATCGCAATTGTTGAAAAACTCCCTGCGAAAGAAGAATCATTTACAACGTGGAAAGGATGCTCTTTTCAGCTGCGATTCCTTACTCGTTGGATTCGTTTAGTTGATTCTGCCAGGCGAGTTTCCCGGAAGTAGTGACGCTGTCGTACCAAATGACCTCTGACCCCTCGATCTCCCGGTGTATCTTTTCCGTCAGGAACTTGACGAAGTACGCGAGACGTTTCGTGTCGGCTACCTCGTTCTCCACGTTCAATAACCAGCCGTCGAATCGGTAAAACTTGGCGACTTTTACGAGCGCGTCCGCGAACTTTTCCGTGTTTTCCTCGCTTCGCAGAATTTCCTTCCTGCGGAAAATCAAGGGCTTTTAATGAATTTGTAATTAAGGTGGTTTCGGGGTCGAAAAATGACGAACCAGGTACTTTCTCCTACTTTGTGCTCGCTTATGACCGTTCCCAGAATTTTCACCTGTTGAATTTCGATTTATTACCTCCAAATATCCTTAAGTTTTTTTTTATCGACCGAGTTGAGAAAACTTTTCAAGAATCAAAATAAAGAAAATAATACATCGATTCTTCAGCACATTTACGATCGAAATCGCGTCGAAATGAAATGGCATTTTCGAAACTCGGTCGGTTAAAAAGAGTAGAAAATCGAATAAAAAAGTGATAACGAACCCCATGTTTGTGAGCCGCGTTAATCCAAACGTAAGGCGGAATAGTGATCAAATGATGGCTAAAGTACACGAAAACATCGATGTAATTCCAATGGTAAAACACATAAGCGTTATGAGCGTCCGTGCCATCGATAAATCTAAAAAAATGAAAGAAAATGCGATTAGAATGGAAATGAGAAAAAAATGTTATTCGAAATTACCGGTCTTCGAGGTATCCTCCCATCATGTCATGGCAAACCAGGGTTTTCGGCTTGGAATCCCTGCCGAATTTGACCAACTGCCGGTTCATGTCGTCGGATTGGAAGCCGCGAAATACGAAATCCGTGGATTCCCGCAGAGTTTCGATTTCCGGCCATGGCGATAAATTGCCCAAGTTGTAATAAAGCTCTTCCAAACTCTTCAGGGGCTGCGCGAGCCTAGATCGCTCTACCATTGTCACAGATAAAATACGACCATGGACCGAGTGCCCTACTTCTTAAATAGCGCACTCGTACAATGGTTTTCCGGCTTTTTTATTTCTTAGTCTGAGGAAACGTTGGTATCAGCAAAGGCGCGTATCTCGTTCTACAAACTGCATTCGTATCGCGAGCGCGGAAACTGGAATGTTCGTGTATAAATTGCATTAAGTGTCGAGGTTGAAAAATTAAAAAATTTGAATTTTCCCGCTTTTCGTGTATTTGGAAATGTAAAAAGCTGGAAAACTAACCTAAGTAGCGTTTTCTCATTTTCAAAGTATTCAATGCTTGGAACTGTTTCAGACGATGAATGAATACGTGGACAATGGAACACAAGAAAAGAGTTATCGAGAATGATGAAATTTGCATTTTGATGATCGAGGAGACGATTTTTACGAGCATTCTTTACCTGCGAGACTGTCGATTTTTCCGGTGGAAAGTAGAGCTTCTTCGAGGGTATAAAAAATTGAAAGGGAAAATATGTGAAGTCACTTTGAACACGTGTACTTGAAAAAGTTGTTGGTTTTGAGATTATGACTTATTTACTTGTTTATCGCGCGAAGAATGAGAGCGTTAGAGATACCTGGAGATTTCTGCCTTATCGACACTTCGATTTTTTCTCAATATTTTCGTAAAAAATGGCAGTGTTTATAAGGGTGGTTTTCTGAGATGAAAACAAGGGGAGAAAATAAGAAAATTGATCTACAATGCACATTACGTTCTTTTCACCGAAACTAGAATCGATGCGATGGTGGCTCCTGCGGTGGGAAATTTAAAATTGCGTCATATATCGTGTGTTGGAAGAATTTCAAATTAAAGTTATTTTTATTAATTGAAAGCGATTTAAAATAATTGAAAATCATTGTGAAAAGTTACAATAAAAAATTGAAAGTCATTGAAAATAATGGAAAATAAATCGGAAATCATAGGAAATCGTAAAAAATAAATTAAAAATTATTTGAAATGAATAGAAAATCTTTGAAAATGAATAAAAAATCGGTAAAATGAATTGAAAATCATTAGAAATATTGAAAATGAATTCACAAACATTTTAAAAAATTGGAAATTATTGAAAATTATGGAAAATGATTAAAAATCTTTAGTTACCTTTAACCTGGACTCTGCTGCGTTTTTCCAGTCCAGGTTGATTTTAGACCTAAAATTTAAAGCACGAGTAAATTTTTTTTAGGGATAAGTACATTGATAAATGACAAAAGTTACACAAAACATAGAAGAAAATGATAAGCTTCCAAAACTAAAACAACACAACGAATGCAAAAACAAACTCAAAAAAATAAAGCGAATATTTATTTTATTTATTTTGCACATAAGCATAAAAATCATTAAATTAGTGCCTTTTTAAAATTACATTTGTTATCGCTGCAACTTGATTACAATCAAAATAAATAAGAAATGAAATATAAATATCAAATACAATATAAACGTATAAACGAAGCGCGACATTATAATCATTTTTGCACATCCAGGCCGGCCGGCCGGCTTTTTTTTTTTTTCGATCAGTTTCTCCTAAAATTCTCGTCTTTCCTTCGCTTTCTTGGCCATGTTCAGCTTAACTTTAAGAGTTGGAATTTTCGTCGGAACAGCAGCAGCAGCTCCCACTTCCGGCATCTTCCGTTTTTGTTGATTCGCCTCGCGCTCCTCCACGCCAGTTTTCTTCAGCAACGTATTGCTCTCGATACTCTTTTTCAAATTATCGCGAAGCGATTCTCGCATGAGCTTAAAATCCGGCACAGGATTCGCGCGAGCGTTTTTCTCCTGCTCTGAAAAAAAATTGGCAAGCTCGTCCTTCATGGTCCTGTTCAAGAAAGGAGAGTCGCGACTCTTGCTCGCCTCCGGCGCTGGCGTCGCACGAGACTGGGATTTCAGCTTCTTCTGCTCCTTCCAATCCTGCAATTCTTTCTTCCTCTGCTCGGAAAAAAAGGCGGCCATGCTCGTTGCTTTCGGTGTCTTATTCTCCTTAATCGATATCCTGGAATGCAGGACCTTCGCAGCAGCTCCATCGTCAGTTCCTGCAACCATACAAACTTCGGGACTTTCATTCGCCATCACTTTCGAGGATTCCGGTTTCTTGAACGTGATCTTACGCATGGCGATTGTGTTTTTTCGGAACTTTTCGACCTCCTGAATCTCGCGTTCCTCGGTGCTCAGAGGAGTCTTTCTAGTTCTGCTCTTGGCTCTCAATACAGGTGACACGGGGTTGGTCAGCTGCAACGGTGAGCTCTGTGTCGGGTCTGGGAAATTTGGTGTTGTGCGGAAGCGGGAAGGAGTTGAATTCTGGAACTTTAAAATCGCTTCTGCTAGGCTGACGAACGGCTTTCTGGTGGACGAGGCTCTGGGTTTCGAACTATTCAGACTCGAGCGACGATTCTGGTAAACCAGGACCCGGGAGCTCGAGGACAAACTAGAATTCATGGAAACTTGTTTAATGAGCTTGAACGGCTTCTTTTTCTTCTCGATGGGGGTTGGTAGTTGCTGATTTTCCACCATGGGATCCGTTTGCTGTTCTGCAGTTTCTGCTTCTTTCTTCACTTCCAGGACTTCGTACTCTTCTTTTACTTTCGTCGTCTCTACGACACGAGGTTCTTCTTCTGCAGTTTCGGGCTCGGTTGTTTTCTCTTCCGTAATTTCAGGTGTGGTTGTCTTTTCTGCTTCAATATTGATGTTTTCGGACCTGTTGTTGACCTGTTTCGGTGTATCAGCTTCTTCAGATTCATAATCCAGTTGGGCAGCTCGAATTTTTGTCTTTTTCACCGAAGTTTCAATCTTTTTAGGCGTACTTTCTGCATCCTGTGTTTTTGTACGACTGAGAGCCTTTAACTTCGCGGACATCGATCTTGTAATTACACCAGTTGGAGTGTGGTACACTGCTTCAGGCGTTTCGCAAAATGAAGTTGCGATTTGGCGAGTTTTTTTTGTGCTCCTAGTTACGCGTTTGGTTACAAGCAAGTCCGAGTTTGCTTGCGCCATGTTTTCTGGGGTGGTCATCTATTGAAAATTTAATGGAAGAGAAGATTTCTCCAAGTGATGATCGAAATCGTCATCGAGGTCGAGGGCTGTCGAAGAAGTCGATCTACTGCGGAGCCTGAATTCCTTTATTCTTTGAAAATCCCAATTATGTTTTCGAATGTTATTTCACTCTGCAGAAAAAAGAAATGCTTTACTTATGAAGTTTTTTACCCATTTAAACAAGAAAGGTTTTTTGTTTCTGTTTCGTAACTTACGGAGAGATTTTTGCTACGACAAGGATCACTGTGCGTTTTTTCCCTTGCAATAAAGATCTTTGACTGAAAAAATTAAATATGAAATTAATTTTTAGACTTTGGTTAAGAAAATACGTTCGTAATTAACGAAAAAATTGTGGAAATTGAGACGGAGCGTTCAATATTTAACCCCAAAATGTATATTTTCCGGAAAAGTTTTCCCCGCTTAAAAATTTTCGATCGAAAACTCGGAAAATTTCGATCGGTCGGACAAATTGCAATGATAGCGCGATGAACAAAATTATTCACTCACGGATATTCTATGGACAAATTACTGGATACCGAAATTGTAACGATTATTACATATCGGCGTATAGATCGCGAGTACAGTGTAATGGTTGCCGTATGTTTACGTCCCGCGGAACACAACGGAAACAAAGAAAGATAAATTGCGAAATAAAACATGAAGGGCGTAGACACTTACTTCTCACGCTTTTCCGGCGAAAATTCTGGATGAGAATAATTACTTCCAATCGCAGTGTTAATTCTTAATTACTCAAACCGCAAACGTTTCCAGTTCGAATAAACTACGCAATCCAGTTTCGGAGGTCGCGCCATCTGATAGCAGACCGACGCAGCTTTACATCGATCTTTATTTCCCGATAATGCAGCATGATTTATCAAAAATTTTCTTTTCGCGAAAAAAAACTCCAAGAGATCCGAAAAATATAGAGCCTGGCTGTATATTTTCATGTATTTTCGTTGAAACTAAATGTTTTTAAAAACACGGCGCATGCGAATATACATCGCCTAAAAAAGGGAACATGAAATTGAAAATCGCACATCTTCGATTTAAAAAAATTGTTGCGAGGTTTAACTTAACCGACTCTACTTCCGGTGTTTTGAGGAAATAAAGAAATCGTAACTCGATACTATCATTGAGATTTTATTGCAGTGATATTTCCTAAAAATGACGATGAAGTGACAATTGCCGATATTTAGTGCTCAACACTCGAATGCAGTTGTATAATATACACGACGCAGAGTCCATTTTTTTTATACAATTCACAGAATTTGCACAGAAATACGCGATGGCTGCGGCAATGAAATCGAAATGCATTATCAGTCGCATTCGTAAATGTTACAGAAGCCAGCAACAAATTTAAAAAAATCATAACGCGCCCTCTAATAAAAAAAAAGAAAAAGAAAAGACGCCGAGTCGACGTACGATTGGTGTTTTCTTCCATCGATTTATTATTCAAGGGCATTTGCTTTACAGAATGAAACATTCTTAAGATTAATTATTCTCGCGGTGAATCTCAGGTTTACGATGTTTTTTTCTCATTGGCAATAAGTTTTTGGAATCGGTTTACGCAATCAAATTATTTCCTTGTATAAAAACGAATTTCCCGAGTTTCATCGCTTTCTGCGCGTCAATAAATTATTTTTTAAACTATCGCATTATTACTATTTCATTATTCATAAATATTTTTACGGGCGGACTCCGCCGAGTGAAAGCGGGAAAAGCGGTTTTTCGCCTTTTCCATGAATACGGGATTAATGAGAAAAAAGTCTTGCAATTTGTCTTTTTCCTTCGACTCAACGGAGCCCGTTATAATTTTACGCAATAGTCAGTGTAAATAGATTAAGTTGTCCTATGTATTAATGTAATACATCTTAAAATTAATCAATAATATTATTTTGTTATCATCGTTTTAAAGTTCTCAACAGATATACGGATTAATATAATTCGTTTTACTTTCGAACAGCATTCACTTCTTTTGTAACTAACCGACACGTTTTTTTGGCCACATACTTGTTTATCGTACCCGTTACTTCGAAACATGCAATTAAAATAATTTCCTTTAAATCCGCTTCGCTCGTCGAAACAGATTCGAAACTTTTCCCATCTTTCCGTGATATCCCCGAAGCCGCCCCCGGATACAAGTTCTTTCTCACTTCGAAATGTGCGCAGCACGATATCTTTTTTCCGAACGCATAAGATACTTTTTGCCCCTTAATTTTTGCGTCCGTTCTACCGAGGCACTTTTTTCCCGTTAATTGAAAAAATAAACTTTTTTCACGCGCCGAAGGATAAAAAATAGACCAAAAATTAACGCTATGAACACAAAACAAACGAGAACAAAAATTCAAGATCGTATTGCAAAGGTGAAAGCGTGAAGTTTTGCTTTATTCTAAATCTAATCGTCGAACCGACTTAAATAACGAATGGAATTTATTATAATACAAGTTGCGAATGACCCAACGTTCACGAGGTACCTCATATTCAAGCCACACATTTTCATTATTGTCCATATTTAGCTTTCTCGATACAATTGTTCGCTTCCCCTTAAGAAGAAAGTGATGAAAGTACATTTAGAAAACGCAAACGTCGATTGCGGCGTCAAAGAACCAACGAAATAGTTGCTTTGGAAAACAAAACTTTATAAAAGCATACAAAAAATATTTCCACATGGGACATTTGTTCGGAATTAATCCTAAGGCCGAGCAATCATTCATTATTTTGTCTTTTCATACACATCGAACACGCATAATTCGTATTACAAAGCAGAATCCTACCGCTAAGATATATCGTATTTTTTTACTTTTTTTCCAAGGTGAAAGACAATCTAAAACGGAGTACAATTTCAACTCGCGATTCTCTAGACAATAATTACTTATAATCTAAACTCTTATTCCGTGGGAAACTTGACATGTGGTACGTCGGATTTCGAGCGATGAACAATTTGATGAATCGAAACATCTTTATTCGAGCAATAAAAACGACGAATTTCATAGACATTAAATTAATTGCATTGTACGTCTCGTAAAAAATTTATACTCTTCGGATTCATCGTTCCGTTCATCGCGTCACGCTTTTCTTTCCTTTTTCATTATTCAATATTCACAATACACATTATTAGAGGGCATGTTCAAAACGAACATCACATTTAATTACTGTAAATCGAGAAAAAAAAACAAACTATTCGATAACGTTACATTGCAAAATTGAATAAAAATGATTACACTCGTGAAAGCTTATACAAAATCCACATGAAAACTGATTTCGCTGAAGAACATTTACGAACTTTTACAAAGTTAGATCACTTTTCTTTTTCCTCTAGCGCGTGTTACATTTCAGTGTGTGTGTGTGTTGTGTGTATATACATATAGACATATAAATATAAACGATTTTTCTTACATTATTTTTCATGACTGCGATAAATCCGTGCATGATTTTTAGACATTCAGGTTACGCTTCGCCATTATCGAATGAAGAGACTTTCCAGCATTGAACTACACGAAGATCGAGTGTCTAAGGGCCTTAAACTTACGTTAGTTTTATACAACTTTTTTCCATTATTTATTACCCGTTTCTAGCGTTTGTTGAATGGTCTTTTTACAGAGTGCAAAGTCGCTGACAAATCAGAACAAAGCGCGGAAAAACATTTTCCTCGATCATCCAACGATTTACAAAAAATCGGATCCGACGAAAACGCTCATTCCGTGCGAATCTACAATAATCTAAGAACATTTCGTGATTTATGTACAAAACGAAGCTGCTGATGACATTCTTATATATCGCGAAAAATTGCGCTTCTCACATAATTGGTCGCTTTATTGGAGTTAGAAGACTTAGAATCTACATAGATGCCCTTAAACATGCGCGTATCTACGTTTTATCACCGCGATCATACAACTTTTCTCTATCTTCAATCACATCCTCTCTCGAGTTCTACGAATATGTATACATTTTACATCATATATATTCTTCCATTTGTCTAGCTCGCTGTTTTTTATCTACTAATTCACGATTTTGGTATATTTTATTATCGTTTTTTGTCCAACGTCATACAGAATCATCGATGCACTTCTAAAGTATAAGAATCTCCAGGAAACGAAACAGTAAAAGTTAGGCAGTGCTTTCCTCGCCCGTGC
This sequence comes from Zelostemma sp. ZL-2020, assembly GCA_022816865.1. Lineage (NCBI taxonomy): Eukaryota > Metazoa > Arthropoda > Insecta > Hymenoptera > Platygastridae > Zelostemma > Zelostemma sp. ZL-2020. The sequence goes on from JABFQM010001460.1 coordinate 11,464, forward strand.
ATCGATGATCTTTCATTCATATGTACAATAAACAAGGCGACTTTTTAAAATTCATGATTCCAGTTTTTAAATTTCAACAATTAATTGCGACAAAGTTTGCATTTTCCCTGGTCTCGTTGAATCGCAATGGCTTATTCTACAGCTTCCGATTAAATAAATACCAACTAACAAAAAAAGTACGAAGAAAGAAAATAAAGGTCGTGGCGAGAGTGCGAGAGATAAAAACCGAGCTAAAAACTGGCACCGCTCGCTCTCCGGTCCCTTAATAAAAAAAACCACCTTCTCCACCCCTTGAAAGCTCCTAAGCTTACTTTGGCCATTGGCATAACTTTCTTGGCATGCGTTTCAAATGTCCGAAATTACAGAAAACTCGACGTGGCCAATCGCATCGAGCGACTCGTACGCTATCCAAGAGGGAAATTCGAACATCTTTTTCGGATAAATGTAAGAGAAACTTTTATGTACAACGTAACGGGTGCGATGACCCAAGCAAAATCGCAATCCTAACCGACGTCCCCGTCGTTCTACTACTATATAATACAAATATTCAATGCGAGAGATCGTCTGAGAAGAGAAAAACATTAATAATCATAAGCGTATCACGCGCTTCTTTACCCTAATCTAAAACATGATTCAACTAAAAGCACCGCATTACCATTTTTTCCTCTCGCCGAAAATTGGCCACTCGAGTTTGACTAAACTTCCACGTTCCCTGCCCCGAACGGGCTTTCATCTTTCTTCCTAAAACCAATTCTTTCTTAGAAATATTATGCAAATTATGTGAACAGAGGACGAGGCCCGGGAGACGTATCGAGAGCCGACTCGGACATTAGAGAGATAATTAAAAGCTAATTCAAGGATATCTTATTTCCCAAGATATGACGATTTGTGTCTGCATCGATAATATCGAATTCCTTTTGGTACAGAGCTCTATGACGATATACGAGGTGTATCGTACAAATTTAACATTTACGCAAAGTACATGACCCTCTTCGTGTCCGCATGGACCGTTATGGCGCGTGCCATTGCACCTGGCGTTCTATCCTCGCTGCAACCCGACTGGTGAGATCCTTCCCCGCTAAAAAAAGCAATACAAATTAACATTTTTCCCTCCAGCATTACCAATATATTTTTTTCTCAAATCCCACCTGTCATGTTCCTTTTCTACCAGGTGATACCTCGCCCTAAATGCGACCAAGTGCGCGTAATAAGCTGGAGCCGGTATGCTAACCGACCTCGTGCACCTGACATACGTATGACATAATTGATACGTCAGGCATTGCAGTTCGTCACTCTCGAAATGATTATCATCCCAAAGTACATGATAGTGCGACGGCCGCGAAGTTCCCTAAAAAAAAGCAACGTTTATTAATTTCATCAACGAGCGAACAAAATCATACCCCAAATTTACCTGGATACCCTGATGGCTGCAGAGATAAAAGTCGAATTCCGTGGGGTGCGTGATGCAAACGTCGACCGTCGTGCCCGCCGGGATATTCCCGCTCTTTCCACTCTGTTCCTTTTTATCGGCGCAGAAAAGTCGCGTGTGGTGACGCTTCTGCACGACAATAAACGTTATTCCCGGCCTGTAATCGACCTCGAGTTTCAGGCAGGCCTCGCGAATGGCAGTCAATTCGTGCTGGAGTACATGGAGAAACTGTCCCTCCGATACTGCGTCCCGATACAAAATTATCCGATGCGGTTTGTAGCCTCCGGTGCTTTTATAGAACATCAACAGCAGTTCCCTGAAACAAACAAATTCTTATTAATATTTGAGTCCTCGCTTTTGAACTCGCCAAAGGAGTTTTTTTACCTGACCATGGAGCTCAGTTCTTGTATGATTTCCTGACGATGCTGCTGCACCCTGACAGTTGCAGCGTACCTCGAAGGGTGCGCGTCCATGCTACCAACGACCGCAGCAATGCTAGGTTTTTTATTGTCACCCGCTGGGGGATGCGTCACGTCAGCACCGAGGAAAATCACGGGCTCGTTAAAAACTTTGGGCCTGATGCTCGGCACCAGAATACTGTTAATCCCGCCCAGTTTAACGTTGATCTTCAGGCAGAGATTGGAAAGCGTCTGCGGGGAAGTTTTGTTCACGTTTTTCGCCTGCACGCATTGCGTTGCCATCCCCAGCAGCGTATCTCCCACTCTCTTGACCTCGGCTGTGGATACAAAAATCAATTTAGAAACTTTCTTTTATTCTCATTCGTTTCATCGCTTGACATGTCTAACCGTAAACGGGAGTTTTCCCGGGTAAAACGACGCAAACGAGCTGCAATGCCTGGAACGTCGATTTCAGGTAGCGAAACATGGGCTCGACCTGGTCCGGACCAGTAGCGTATTTACAGAAACACGGCTGGCCGATGATGGGCATCCCGGCGTCGTTACTGATCTTTTGCAGCTGGGTCGTGAACTGCCGAAGAGCGTCCTCGCGCACCGTCCTTTGAGGGGCGAAACACGCGATCGCCCAAACACGGATTTCCACGCCGGTAAAGAATTGCTTTCCTCGCATGTCCCAGACTCCTTGGTTCGGCAGTGCTTGTTGCTTAGTCTATAAAAGATTTTTCATTTTTAGTTTTATACATAATACATAGTTTGTTGAAAAAGAAACATATAAAACTGTAAACGAACTTCCTAATCAATCATCTCGTCTTATACATTTTACTTACAAAGAAAGAAACAAAAAAAGACACTTTCACATTTATAACGGACACAAAAGTCAATGCATGGAAAGCAAAGATGCCGACTCATCCAGATCGAGTTACGAGTTTCACACCTGTCCACTGAGCGAGCTGACGCGCCCGCCGTACTGCAACTTGGGCGGAGGCAGGATGCGTCCTCGGACCTCCATCATGTTATTCGAGATCGTGAGTCCAAACTCCTGGACGTAGGAGTCGTTATTAAAGTCCGCGCGTCGCACGAGGTTGTTGATTTCGCGCTCACGGTCCGGAGCTGATCGTGCGGTCGCTTTTATCATCGTCGACGTCTGCATGTCCGTCAATTTCTTTATGCAGCGCTGACCTGCCACGATGTTGCAAACCTGGAAACAGTTCAAGCATCAGTAAAACGTTTCTTTTTCACGTTTAAAAATCATTCTTACTTCAAGAGGTAAATAAGTGTGTTTATGCTCCTGACCGACTTGAAGGCACGGAAGATGAGGATAACGCAGTTTCATTTTATATTTATCTAAAAAGTACTTGGCGACTGTGCACTCGACGGTTTGTCCATTTTCTAACTGTAACGGGAATCTGAAAAAAAGACATTGTTTTAGTTGTGACATTGCCTTAGTTGTCAAATGAATCAGAGTTTACCCTACAAATTATAAATGTATTATAATGAGCTTTTAAAGATGACAAAATGAAGAAACCATTAGTCTTATCATTTTTCTAAATCTATTACAGATATTTAGTTCACCTTGAATTCCAACTTAATTGAGGAATGACATAGCACAGTTTCGAAGCATATTATGATTCATGAAAATAATTTCAACAAAAGTTATAAAAATCGTCGTACGATTGCATCTGAGCTGGTTTACGAGTAACATTGCACACTCTGTACTTCCTCCTCATGGTTCCGCAGTGGGTGATTTCAATTTTAAGCCCCTTGATTTCTTTGGTGAATTTGACCCTCTGCGAATCCGTCAGCGGTTTCCTCTGGTCGCTAATATCCCTAATATCCAGGACCTCGCACATGAACTCGATGACCGGCTGAGCTTTGTAAAAAGCAGTAGCCGATACTAAAAAAGACCAAACCAATTTAGCATCCTTTCCAGAATCCAAACAAAAGAATTCAAGTACCATCAATATTCAGCATCATTTTCCATTGCGAGGGTCTCACGGACTGGTGAAAACCGAACCAAACCTCTCTGCCACCGCCGAGGGGATGATAATAACCATCCGGGCTGCTGAAGAATGACCTTCCAACCGGGGTGTACGTCATGGACGGTAAATGCCGCATGACGACATCCAGAGCCAGAATCGCGTCGTAAGGAATCTGCCTAGTGCGACCTTCGAGCGCTTCTTCCAGCGCGAACAGGGATACTTGTGCGACCCACTTAATCACCACTCGAAACACGCGATCCTTGCCTTCTCCGGGAAGCGTCACCTGCGATTTTCAAAAACATTAGTTTACACGAATCGAATACACAATTTGGTTTCATTCAACCTCTAATTCTATCCTGTCCGTGCCGATGGGCAAAGGGTCCCGTGTGTACAAGTTGTTCCTGCCATCGAAAACGGGCTTGAGATTTCCAAAAATTTTGCTGTAGGCGTGGACCATGGTTTCTATGATTTCCCGGTTCACTTTCCTTGGGCATTTATCCGGCTGAATGTTTATGTCGTAGTGATGGACGTAGCCCCGGGGCATCGTGATCTGGAAGTGGTTCGCCCTCAAGCCGATCACGCGACCCTCGCGCCCGATATTTGGCCTCCGCGGACATGTGAAAACTGGGAAAAAATAGATCATCTCATCAATACAAATTCAACTCGCTCGTCATTGGATTTAGGGCATTTTCCTGATCTTACTCGGTAAATCCGGAGGCTGGGGAGTCGTTTGTGTCGGCTGCGCAGGAACCAAGCCCAGAGAACTCGGCGCAACGGCGCTGCTGCCGGTGGTTCCAGCTGCTCCCACCGCGGTGCTCGTCGTGGGTCCCGGTGTCGGAGCTGGAAATTAAAAAACACGTTAAAAATCTCGGCAAAAAAATGTTCGAATCCGAATTTTCAATCGCGAAAAATTCGCTAAAAAATGAATTTTCTCGGAGAAAAACGCGAGAAAAGCATAGATTGGGAGGAAAAAATTACATCGCGAAGAGGGAGCTATGGTTGTGTGTGCTTTCGGGAACGACACATGCGCCTGTTGAGTCGCGGAGTTCACTCGGGGTCATTTTGGGCGACGCGATTTCGGGGCAGAGCGAGATCCCGCGGCGCGAACTCGAGGAAACTGACAGTTTCCGTGGCGTTTCCGGGGCAACGAGGGCTGGGGCGCGACGCGTACACGAGGAGGGCAAATCGAGGCTCGGACACGGCGAATCAAGAACGAGAGTTGGCCTTTTTTTCTCTTCTCGCGCGCGTAATCGCGGCCCCGCGTTTCGCGCTTTTTCGGGCTACTCACGTTGGGCTACGGGATACATATTCGCAGCCGATGATGCGGGATCGCCGATTATCACTAATAAATATGTAAAAAATTCAACACGAGACCCACTGGCCACACGACACACTTCCTCACAACACTGCACACTCGACACTGGGAGCAAACTAGCTTGTTTGCAATGGCCGCCCTTCGTGCACACCCATTGGCCTCGATTCGACCAATCACCGAAGCTGCGGCGTTTTCTGCCTTTTGTTTGAATCTTTCACGATTCTGCATTGTTTTCGACAGTAAACATTCTATTTCTTTCAATTCAAAATTTCTATTTTACTTAAAAAAGTCGTAAAACTTCGCAATCAGTCAAATTCGGAGCAAGTTTTCATAATGTGTATGTATTTTTTCGATTGGTGTTCTATTTCTTTTGATTTGAAATTTGCATTTCGTTGAAAAAGTCGCAGAACTTTACGATTAGTCAAATTCGGAGCAAGTTTTCATAATGTGTACTTATTTTGACGTTTTATTCGCGTGATTAAAAATCGAGGCTTTTCTGTTTGCAATGGCCGCCTTTCGTGCGTGCGCACCCATTAGCCTCAAGCCGACCAATCACCGAGGCCGCGGCGTTTCCTGCCTTTCGTTTGAATCTTTCGCGATTTTTAATTTTTTTTCAACAAAAGCCGTTCTTTTCTTCCAATTCAAAGTTAAAACTTTGTTAAAAAAGTCGCAGAACTCTACGATTAGTCAAATCCGGAGCATGTTTTCATAACGTGTATTTAAATTTCTGTTCTACTCGCGCGATTGAAAGTCTAGGGTTTTCTAGGGACTTGCAAGCGCGTCATTTGGTAATCGCGGAAAGTTCGCACCAAACTTCCGAGATCGCCGAAGAGAAATAAAAAACCAGAACATTGCGGTGCCTCGTTCGTCCCAAACGCCGTAAAAATGTCTATGCCATTTAGTGGGATTTGGGGGCGCGGGCCGAAATTGGTAGAAAGAATCGCCGCGGAAGTAAACAAAGTAAATTTCAAGCCAGTCAAGAAGGTCCAGTTTCGTTTCGATCCGTTCCACGAGAAAGTCCAGCCGACGAGGTTAGTACGCCCCGAAACAATAAATCCCCGAAAATCCTCAAACGCGAATATTCATCCGGAACATTGCGGCAAAGCCGCAAAAAAGTGGCAACAATTCCGAAAAACTTTTCCATTATTGTTATTATCGAACGATTGTGGGCAACTTCAGGGCGACTCGAAAATGTCAATATTACGCGCATGCGCGTTCCATAGTCGTATTTTTAGCCGTCGATTTCGTTCATCTCTCGGAAATAACGCGACGTCGAATCGCTGGGAAAATATTTCGCGAATCCAGGAAATTTTGGTGAGTTGGAAATTCGGTTCTTTACTCTGGAACGCGCGATTCAATTGAGGCTTGGTGGTTGCTATTTTTTCGCTTGAACTCGTCACGAAGTGCCCTAATTTTTGAATTATCGATCTGGGTGGTCGCTTCGAAAATGCGTTCGATTACGATGGAAAAACTTCGAAAAAACGAAGTTTTCGAGTTAAAACATCGTTTTTTTTGGAAAAAATATCGGATTTTCGTAATCTTTACAAATACCAAGTGCTTTTTTTTCGATCAATAAATAATTGATTAAAAAAACTGTGGGTCCCTGCAAAAACTACTTAACTCTATTAAAAAGATTAAAATTATTACGGATTTTGTATTTTTGACCAAACTTAACAAATAATTCAAATGTTTCACATTTTTGATTGAAAATGTCGCTCAAATTCAATACTTCAACTCTCAAATTGAAACTTAAATTTAAATCGTGACAAAATTTGTCTATAAAATCCAATTTTCATCACTAATAAAAATCTTTCACAATTTAATCTCCAAAAATCGAAATCCAGTGTTTTTCTCGTAAGAATTAAAAAAAAAAACAATTTGAAACTATTTTTTTCATACAAATCTCTTTTTACAATTAAATCGAATCCAAACAATGTTACAAAAACCAAAAACGAATCGCCATTTTCTTCACATAAAAACCAGAATTTCCATTCAATCCACGCAAATCAGAGTTACATTTTTCTTGCCGGGAAGCCCAAAATACAGAAAAGTAGAAAACTCTTACTACTGCATTGTCCACATCCATAAGCTTTTCCGAGCATAGAAACAGCAGTGGTGACACGCAAAGTGCTGAGATCCGGCACAGAGACTGGCAACTGTTGCTCCATTTGTGCCATCGTCACTAAAAAAACACAAAAGAACACGTTACAAAATCGCAAAAAGAATCACAAAATTCCCTGATTTTCCAGATGGGTCTACTGCTACTTCACCGGACCCAAAAGATTCGCAACCAACAGACATTGCATCGTTTCTTCGAGCATCGTGTGCGACAGATCCGAGCCCCTCATCACCATTGATCTCGGTAATTTAATCTCGTTACAATTAATCATCGCATACAATTAACAATTTTTCTAAATTTTAGTATCCGGAGAAAAAGTGATCCTGCAGACGGAAAATCTGTCGACTTTGGAAATCCTGGAGCTTTACAACAAGCACATAAGTTCGACGGTACCGCCCGAAGAAGATCCCAGAGCCAGGCTCAAGAAGAAGAAGAAGAAGAATCCCAAGAAATCCGGAAAAGGCATTTTTGCGTTGTGGCATATCTTCCAACACTAGATTAATAGAAGAATTGTAACTGCGATTGTACTCGTCGATGAATGTCCTACACTGTCAATTCACGGCCGAACCCGGGGAGAAATTGAACTGTTCAAGTCCAAGATATTTCGAAGGGTCTCGTCGGTCTAGGAAGTCGTTCTAATCATTTTCTTCGCTGCTTTGCGCGCCTCTGGGAAGTGTTTTTGTCTCCTGAGAATTGACAAGAGTCGGTGATTCGAAAACATGTCTAAAATTGCGAGCTCCAAGGATTATAACATCAAACTGATCGACACTTTGTACAACAAAGTGCCGGCTTTTACCGACGTTTTCGACGAAGAGACTTGGTACATTTTTGTAGTCTGTTTTGTATCCGGGACGATCGTCATTGCCTTTGTACTCTCTAGATTCATCACGCTTAAGCCAGTCGAATAAACTAGATGTTTTTCAACTTTCTACTTGGAAATGTTATTCATTGTTAGAATAAAAGTTGCTCCGGGCTCGACCAAACTTTTTGGAACTTTGTAAACCCACGATTGCTTTCGTTAGTGCAATGTTTTCTGTGTAATCAACTTTATAAAGAAAATACGTAATAAAAATTGTAACGACATTTGTACAATTATGATTTTAGATGTATCGAAGCTTAATTTTAGATAATTAATCTTTTTGCTCAAAAAACGCAGTTCAAAAGTTGGTTTTTCTCGGAAAGCAAAAGAAGATCCTGGACTGCAACGAAATTGTCCTGTACCTAAAGAATATTTTGCCAAATTTAGAGTCCTAACAAGTCCCGAAAAGAATTTCAAGAAAATACCTGGAAAGGGACATTTGTTGATTAAAATGCGCGCTTTTTGAAAAATAAAATTTGCAAATTATGCTCACCTGGGTAATTCAATTGTCAATCGATTGGTAATTCCGAAGTATTTGGAACGTCAAAATGAGTAAAATTAAAAAATAACGATCCTCGAAGAGGAAGTCACGCTCGGGAAACGATCGCTGGGTTTTTTAGATCGCACTCCGGTCAAACGCAGCCTGCGATTTCGGATAATCCACAGTTTTCATTGTTCCTCGGCCAGTTTTTCAAAGCATTATTATCCAACTTTGAAAGTTTGCAAAATTGTATTTTTTCTGGAAAAAAAATTAAAAAATTGCAAATTAATACATTTTGTATAAACAAATTTAAAAATTTGATAAAAAAACGCTTTTTTCCGAAAACAAAATTGTAAATTATCGTAAATTTATTTTTATTTCAGCAAATTTGTAATTTCACATGAAACTTGGAGAAATCAATAAAATTATTGAAAATGGTCAAAATTTGGTAAAATAACATGAAGCTGTTGAATTTAGTAATAAACGGTGAATAAAAAAATATATTTCGTAATATAAATAAATTACACGAAACTCAAATTTGGTAAAATAACATAAACCAGTAAATTTACAAACATCATAGGAAACTCGGTAAATTTACGATACTTTAATTTACGATAATTTAATATCAACGATACAGAACCGCTCCGGTAACTTTCACACGTAAAACTACGAAAAAAGCGCAAAATTTTTTTTTCGGACGAAAGAAAACGCTGGGACTCGCGAACTCGGGCGCTGTCAGCGAAACGGGAAATAACGGAAACACGTGTTGCTCGCGAACGCTCGCGATGCGTCCATTGACCGCACTGAACTTAAATTATGCGCAAGGGGCGACGGGAGTACAAGGCGCGACGACACGAAAACCGATTTTCAAATCATCTAGATCGTCAAACAATAGTTCTCGGTAAATCAGCGCGTGGATAATACCGAAAAACACGGTAAAAGCGATAAAAAGAAGAGCGCGGGTATTTTGTCGGACGAGAAGAAGGGGGGAAGGGAGGGGGGGGGGAAGGGGACTCAGCAAATTCGGCAAGAGCGACGCGTGGATTTACCAGCGAGGCAACAAAGATCCCCACCACCACTACATAATGAAT
>JABFQM010001461.1:0-21124 GCA_022816865.1 Zelostemma sp. ZL-2020
ACTTATCGATTTAAATTATTCCTTGAAAACAACTAGGCGTTTTCTTTGTCGATTTCAAAACTGTTACATTTTTTATGTTCAGCTTTAGGTGTTCGCAAAACGGAATGTCCTGGTGAATCCTCGAGGTCGTTCGAGGTCCTCTCGCAGAAGCTAGAAAAATGGACGCCGTTTTTCCCTTTTGACCATGGTCGCATTGAGGGCGTGAGCATCGAAGTTGTATACAAAATTTCTGTTTGGGGAATTCCGAAAAAGTTTTTTCAAGTTGCTCAGCGTAAAGGTCGAGATAAGGAGGCGGTCGTGGTAAAATCATCACAGTAGATAATTGACAAAGAATAAATTGGACAAGAACACGTACTATTCAGCGCTAAAGAATGTATTTTTCTTGATAATTCCTTAATTTATTTTTCTCGATGTTACAATAGTCACTCGCATTGACACGCTTTAGTGTGCTATTAAACAGTGCACGCAAATTCAACGAATCCCTGTTTTTTTCCCATATTCCATAGCCTCGACCTTGGAATAATTTTGTATAAATTGACCATTGTCAAACGTTCATTTAAAATGAGAAAATTCACAAATCGTTCAATATAATTCCAACCAGAGACAGAGCGGTTTCATCGGAGGTACATCGAAATTTTTTTACGATAGAAATGAAAACTCAGCAAGTCTTCCACCAAAAATCAATATTTCCTTCAATATGTAAAAAAAACTAGTAAAAGCTAGGTAGCAGTAACTAATCGAGCCTCTGCGACATTTCCACGAATTCAAGCAAAGCTTCTCCGATCCTCTCGTTATAGATACTATTATGCCTCATGAGTACCAATACAGCTTCTTTTCTATTTGTCATGAACTTCACGAAAGTCTTGATATCTGTATAAACCTCAGCCAACGTTTTCCCGTCCATCAGAACCAAAGGAAGGTTTAGAATTGCATAAGCCGCGCCACTCAAAGTGTACTCTTCGACCCCTATTCCGAATTCCGACCATTCAGGTACTGTTATCTGCGAATCATGACTTTTCATCGTATGATATAAAATATTGTAATAATGGTTCATCATGTCCAGCTTGTAACGTTCACGGAAATCGCGACTGGTGCAAAGATGCAAAAACATGGTGAAGTCAGCTGCCATCGGGCAGTACCTTACCATCTGATAATCAAGTAATAGGCATTTTGTAGGAGAACTGTCATCGAACATTAAATTATTGGTCCAGATGTCCAAATGCGACACCACGTTATGCTTTGACGGTGACGGATCATGTATTCGGCTCAACTTCGCGAACGTTTCGGGAATCCCGCTGAAATTCAACCCGAAATGTTGAGCTAAACCGACGGTGGTTTCAACGCCGGCCCTGAGCCACTTGAACCGCGCCCCGTCCTCGCTGTGGTATAAGTCCACATCAAAAGCTCCGGGACAAACTTCCAGCAGGCTTTTCCCCAGTCTTTTCTCCGCCAGAAGCGACGCAGCGTGCATCCTCGCGATCGCCGATAAGGCCGTCATTGTTTCCGCCTTATCCAGGATCTTGTTGGACATTCTGAATCCTTTGATCCTGAGATCCTCGAGGACGATGACTTCCTTCGATCCATAGTAACATTGCGGACCCCAAGCTTCGGCCTGGTATTCCTTTTGCAGCAGTGGAAATATCTCGTTATAGAACAACGCCTCTTTCTCGAAAATGCCTATTCGCGATATGAAATTGGCAATAAGGTCAGTTTTCGGCAGTGCAAGCTTCACGAAGAAAGTCCGGGACTCGATTCTATTGCCTTCCTGCACGGTGATCATCATGGATCGGTGCAAGGATGAAAAGCCCAGTTTTTCGTCGGAGTGAAGTTTCAGTTTGTAGTCGACGACTTGTACATCTCGGTGCCAGGAGCGTTTCGCTATGTCCTGAACGATCGAGGAAGTAAAAATATTCGAAAAGGTCTCCGCTTCGGGAATTACTTCTTGCGAATCGTTGTTGAATGTTGTTCCGTCCATGATTGTGTAAAAACTGACGACAGACCATTGTTTTTAACCTTCGTACTTTCTGTCTCTATCAGATAAATATAATCCAAAAATATATCATTGGTCGTGCAGTGGAGGAGGAATGGGGAGAGATAGTTAGAATAACAATGAGAGGGGGAACTAAGAAGAAGTTAGGCCTGGAACAGATAGGAAAAACGTAGAACGTAAAACGTCATTGTGTCTCTTTCTCGTAGATGAGGAAAAAGAAGATGCAATCATGTTTTACGTTCTACGTATTTCCTATGTGTTCTGGGCTTTATGTGGCTACGTGAGGGATGTGGTGGAATAGGGGTAGGAGGAGGGTGGGGAGGAAGCGAGGGAATCGATGGGAGGCAGGATTCTTTTGTAGAAAGAAAGTAACGCGAGCGGGGTTATACGGAAAGAGGAGATGGCGGCATTGGAGGACAGCCGGGGACTTGGCAACGGCGAGTAGGCGTAGGACTAGAGATGTGCCGTTGCCAAATGACCGGTCAGGTCAGGTCGCGTGACCGTCACATGACGGTCATCTGACCACAACGTTCCTGACTATTTTTGACTGTTACTGACCGTCATTATGACCAAAATGTGTATGACCGGTCATTGCACATCTATATAGACTAATGGGGAAAAATTTCAATTCTTTTAAAATTATTCAACAAAATAATTGTTGTATACCCTGCATACTTTTGTTAGTAATGTAGAATTCATTCTGTGGAGTTACATTGTATTTCTTTATCGCTATGTATTGTCGCATATCCAATATTTGTATACTTTTATTTTCTAAGTTAGAATTTAACTTTCAAGTCCCTTCAAAGTTATCGATAGTCTATTGATAATTTTAATCGATTTGGTAACCGAAGACACGTAAATTATAAACTAATTAACAAACATGAAAACTACAGTAAAGCTTTGATACCTGCCCACCGACCAAACCCGTCGTTTCGATATTTGTCGTTCTATGATAAAAATGAAAGTGTACACGCAGTGGTTTTAGAATTTGGTGAACAAAATCATTAGACAATAATAAGAAAATACGACGTACTTTGACGCAATTTATCAATAAACATAAAAATATATGCAGGGTATGCAACAGTGATTTTTAACATGTGTAATCATTAAATATGTTAACAACCATTTCTTTTACGTATATTTTTGAAGTTGTATACAAAATTTCTGTTTGGGAAATTCCGAAACTTGTTTTCTAGGAGCAAAGTTATTTCGAGTTGCTCAAGGTCGAGTATGAAAGTCGGTTGTGAAGGTCGAGATAAGGAAGACAGTCGTGGTAAAATAATCATAGTAGATAATTAACGAAGAATAAATTGGACAAAAACACGTTCGATTTTACGCTAAGAATGTATTTTTCTTCATAATGCCTTAATTTATTTTTCTAGATGTTACAATGGTCACTCGCATTGACACGCTTTAGTGTGCTATTATACAGTGAACGAAAATGCAACGAATCCCTATTTTTTTTCATATTTCAAGCCTGAACCTTCGAATGTTTTTGTATAAATCGACCATTGCCAAACGTTCATTTGAAATCAGAAAATTCACAAAATGTTCCATATAATTCCGACCAGAGACAGAACTGTTGCATCAGAGATATATCGAAATTTTTTTAAGGATAGGAATGAAAACTTAGTAAGTCCTTCACCAAAAAACAATATTTACCTTAACATATTGAAAAAACTAGTGAAAGGTATAGCGGTAACTAATCGAGCCTCTGCGACATTTCCACGAATTCAAGCAAAGCTTCTCTGATCCGCTCGTTATAGTAACTATCCCGCTTCATGAGTACCAGTACAGCCTCTTTTCTATCATTGCTCATGAACTTCTCGAAAGCCTTGTTGTCTGTAAAAACCTCAGCCGACGTTTTCCTGTCCAAAAGAACTATAGGAAAGTATAGAATTGCATAAGCCGCACCACATAAAGTGTACTCTTTGACCCCTAGTTCGAATTCCGACCATTCAGGTACTGTTATCATCGGATCATGACTTTTCATCGTATTATACAAACTATCGTAATAATGTTTCATCATTTCCAGCTTGTTATGTCTACGGAAATCGCGACTGGTGCAAAGATGCGAAAACAAGGTGAAATCAGCTGCCATTGGACAGTACCTTACCATTTGATACTCAAGTAATACGCATTGTTGAGGACAGCTGTCATCGAACATTAAATTATTAGTCCAGAGATCAGAATGCGACACCACGTTATGCTTTGACGGTGATGGATCATTCATGCGGCGGAATTTCGCGAATGCTTCGGGAATCCTGCTGAAATCCAACCCGAGATGTTGAGCCAAACTGACGGTGGTTTCAACGCTATTCCTGAAATACTGTAACCACAACCCATCCTCGTCGTAGTACATGTCCGTCTTGAAAGCCCCGGGACAAATTTCCAGCAGGCTTTTGCCCAGTCTTTTCTCCGCCAGAAGTGACGCAGCGTGCATCCTCGCGATCGCCGATAAGGCCGTCATTGTTTCCGTCTTATCCAGGATCTTGTTGGACATTCTAAATCCTTTGGTCCTGAGATCCTCGAGGACGATGACTTCCTTCGATCCGTAGTAGAATTGTGGACCCAAAGCTTCAGCCTGGTATTCCTTTTGCAGCAGTGGAAATATCTCGTTATAGAACAACGCTTCTTTCTCGAAAACGCCCATTTGCGATATGAGATTGGCCATTGGGTTAGTTTTTGGCGGCATAAGCTTCACGAAGAAATTCCGGGACTCGATTCTGTTGTCTTCCTTCGCAGTGATTATCAAGGATCGGTGCAAAGATAAAAGGCCCAGTTTCTCGTCGGAGTAAAGTTTGAGTTTGTAGTCGGCGACTTGTACATCTCGGTGCCAGGAGCGTTTCGCTATGTCCTGAACGATCGAGGAAGTGAAAATCCTCGAAAAGTTCTCCGCTTTGGGAATCACTTCTTGCGAATCGTTGTTAAATGTTGTCCCGTCCATGATCGTGTACAAACTGACGACGGACTATTGCTTTTCTCCGTCGTATTTTTGGTCTCTATTAAATAAATAAAATCTTGAAATACTTTATCACTTCAATAAACAACTTTCATTTTCATCAATTTTCAGTAGGAGTAGGGAAAGTTCTGAACTACATTTTCGAATTAAAATACGTTTATTGATAAATATCTTAATGAACACTCAATATAATTTTTATTTCCTACGTTTATTACCAACTCGCGTACCTTAACTTGCCACGGCGCGTTTTCATATAGTATTTGAAGGACTTCTCCTATTCATGCCTATCAAAACTTATCGATTTACATTATTCTCTGAAAAAGACTTGGTGTTTTTTTGTCGATTCGAAAACTGTTCGAGTTTTGATATTCAGCTTTAGACGTCGAAAACGGAAAGCTTTGCTGAATCCTCGAGATCATTCAAGGTCCTCCCGGAGAAGCCGGAAAAATGCACGCCCGTTTTTTCTTCTCGACCCATGGTCGTATTAAGGGCGTAAACATTGAAGTCGTTTACAAAATTTCTATTTGGGCGATTCGGCGACTTTTTTTCAAGAGCAGAGGTATTCTTAACTTGCTCGGCGTAACGAGCTCGCGTTAAGGAAGTCATTAACGTCGACACGTTTTAGTGTGTTAGAATGAAGTAAATGAAAATTCACCCAGAAGCTGAGAAGGCGTGGGGAGTGAATAAACCAATAATTGAAGTAAATGAAAATTCTTGATAATATTTCATAGTTGAAACTTGGAATAATCTTGAATCAATTCAACATGGTCGAACGTTTATTCGAAATGAAAATATTTGTCTACGATAGAAATCGAACCTCAGCGAACCCTTTTTCAAAAATCAATAATACATTCACTTGAATTTGTAAAAAAAACTAGCAAGGTAACGGTAATTGATCAACCTTCTGTGACATTTCCACAAATTCAAGCGAAACTTTTCTGATTCTCTTGTTATAGAAACTATTCCGCTTCATGAATACCAGTACAGCTTCTTTTCTATCAATGAAACTGAACCTAATAAAAGCTTCGGTATCTTAAAAAACCTCAGCCCGCGTTTTCCTGTCCATTAGAGCGAAAGAAAAGTACAAAATCTCATGAGCCGCGCCACTCAGCGTGTACTTTTCGACATCTAGTACAAATTCTGACCATTCAGGTACTGTAATCTGCGAATCATGACGTTTCATTGTATCAAACAAAATATCGTGATAATGTTTTATCATTTCCAGCTTGTGAAGCCTTCTGAAATCGCGACTGGTGCAAAGGTGCAGAAACATGGTGAAGTCAGCTGCCATCGGACAGTGCCCTAAATTCTGATAATCAAGTGATACGCATTTTCAAGGACAGCTGTCATCGAACATCAAATTATTAGTCCAGAAGTCAGAATGCTACACCACGTTATGCTTTGACGGTGACGAATCATTTATATACGGCTCAATTTCGCGAACGCTTCGGGAATCCATTGTTTCCGTCTTATCCAGGATCTTTTTAGACATTCTACATTCTTTGGTTCTGAGATCCTCGAGGACGATGACTTCCTCCGATCCAATATGAAATTAAGGACCCCAAGCCTAGGCTTGGTATTCCTTTTGCAGCAGTAGGAATACCTCGTTATAGAACAACGCCTCGTTCTCGAAAACCCCCGTTTGCGTATGAGATTGGCTATTAGGTCAGTTTTCGGCGGCATGTGCTTCGCGAAGAAATTCTGGGACGGTTTTTATCGTCGTTCTTTGCAGTGATTATCAGGGATCAGCGCAAGGAATAATCGGTGCAAGGCCCAGTTTTTCGTCGGAGTACAGTTGTAGTTTGTAGTCGGCGACTCGTCATTTCGGTGCCAGTACGTTCCGCTATGACCTGAATGCCCGAGGCAGTGAAAATCTCCGAAAAGGTCTCTGCGTTGAAAATCACTTCTTGCGAATCTTCGTTGCGTGTCGTTCCGTCCATGATTGTGTAATAATTGACGGAAGAACCTTGGTCTTATTTGACTTCCTATCTGTAATATCAATCAGATAAAGAAAGTCTAAAAATATGATGTCAGTTCAATAAACAATTAATGTTTAGTAGAAATGAGGAGAAACCTCAATTGTAGTTTCGATTAAAAATACGTTAATTGATAAATAAGTTTATAAATACTGAATACCATTTTCAAATCATAAATTTATTACGATTCCGCGTACCTCGACTCGCAACGGCGCATTTTTATCCTATTTGAGAAGATTCTTATATTTATGCTTATCAAAACTTATTGATTTAAAATATTCTTTGAAAACGAGTCGGTGTTTCCTTCGTCGATTTCAAAACTGTTACAGTTTTTATGTTCAACTTTAGATCTTCGAAAACGGAATGTCCTGGTGAATCCTCGAGATCGTTCAAGGTCGCCCGCAGAAGCTGGAAAAGTACACGCCCTTTTTTCTTCTTGACCCATGATCGCATCGAAGGCGTGAGCATCGAAGTTGTATACAAAAATTCTGTTAGGAAAATTCCGAAACTTGTCTTTTAGGAGCAAAGTTATTTTGAGTTGCTCAGCGTGAAAGTCGAGATAAGGAAGACGGTCGTGGTAAAATCATCACAGTATTGACAAAGGATAAATTGGACAAAGAACACGTACGATTTAGCGCTGAAGAATATATTTTTCTTCATTATTCCCTCATTTATTTTTCTCGATGTTACAATAGTCACTCGCATTGACACGCTTTAGTGTGCTATTATACAGTGAACGAAAATTCAACGAATTACCATTTTTTTTCATATTCCATAGCCTGAACCTTGGAATAATTTTGTATAAATCGACCATTGCCAAACGTTCATTTAAAATCAGGAAATTCACAAATTGTTCCATATAATTCCAATCAGAGACAGAACTGTCGCATCAGAGATATATCGAAATTTTTTCAAGGATAGGAATGAAAACTTGGTAAGTCCTTTACCAAAAATCAATATTTACCTCAATATATTCAAAAAACTAGTAGACGGTATAGCGGTAACTAATCGAGCCTCTGCGACATTTCCACGAATTCAAGCAAAGCGTCTCTGATCCTCTCGTTATAATAACTATTTCGCCTCATGAGTACCAGTACAGCTTCTTTTCTATCATTGGTCACGAACTTCTCGAAAGCCTTGTTATCTGTATAAACCTCAGCGTACGCTTTCCCGTCCATCAAAACCAAAGGGAAGTAAAGAATTGCAAAAGCCGCGCCACTCAAAGTGTACTCTTTGACCTCTAGTTCGAATTCCGACCATTCAGGTACTGTTATCATCGGATCATGACTTTTCATCGTATTATATAAAATATTGTGATAATGTTTCATCATCTCCAGCTTGTAACGTCTACGGAAATCGCGACTAGTGCAAAGATGCAAAAACATGGTGAAGTCAACTGCCATCGGGCAGTACCTTACCATTTGATAATCGAGTAATACGCATTTTGGAGGACAGCTGTCATCGAACATCAAATTATTAGTCCAGAGGTCCGAATGCGACATCACGTTATGCTTCGACGGTGACGGATCATTTATGCGACTCAACTTCGCGAACGCTTCGGGAATCCTGCTGAAATCCAACCCGAGATGATGAGCCAAACTGACAGTGGTTTCAACGCCAGCCCTATGAAACTGGAACCACGTTTCATCCTCGCTGCAGTATAAGTCCACATCAAAAGCTTCGGGACAAATTTCCAGCAGGCTTTTCCCCAGTCTTTTCTCCGCCAGAAGCGACGCAGCGTGCATTCTCGCAATCGCCGATAAGGCCGTCATTGTTTCCGCCTTATCCAGGATCTTGTTGAACTTTCTAAATCCTTTGGTCCTGAGATCCTCGAGGACGATGACTTCCTTCGATCCATAGTAAAATTGCGGACCCCAAGCTTCGGCCTGGTATTCCTTTTGTAGCAGTGGAAATATCTCGTTATAAAACAACGCTTCTTTCTCGAAAACGCCCATTTGCGATATGTGATTGGCCATTGTGTCAGTTTCAGGTGGCATGAGCTTTACGAAGAAAGTCCGGGACTCGATTCTATTGCCTTCCTGCACGGTGATTATCAGGGATCGGTGCAAGGATAAAAGTCCCAGTTTTTCGTCGGGGTAAAGTTTGAGTTTGTAGTCGGCAACTTGTACATCTCGCTGCCAGGAGCGTTTTGCTATGTCCTGAACGATCGAAGAAGTGAGAATCTCCGACAAGTTCTCCGCTTCGGGAATCACTTCTTGCGAAGCGTTGCTGAATGTTGTCCCGTCCATGATCGTGTAAAAACTGTCGACGGACCATTGTTTTCATCCTCCGTATTCTCTGTCTTTATTAGATAAATAAAATCTAAAGATACTTTATCACTTCAATAAACAATATTTATCGGGGACAATTTTTATTTTTATCAATTTTTAGTGGGAATGGGGAAAGTCCTAAACTACATTTTAGAATTGAAATACTATCATTGGTGAATAAGTTAATGAACACTGAATAAAATTTTTTATTCATACATTCATTACCTATATTCGCGTACCTCGACTCGTCAAGGCACGTTTTTATAGTATTTGAAGGACTCCTTCTTCTTATGCTCATCAAAACAAATCGATTCAAATTATTCTTCAAAAAAGACTCGGTGTTTTGTTGTCGATTTGGAAACTGTGCGAGTTTCGATGTTCAGCTTCGGCGTTGAAAACGGAGAGCTTTAGTGAATCCTCGAGATAATTCAAGGTCCTCCCGCAAAAGCCGGAAAAATGCACGCCCTATTTTATTTTTGACCCATGGGCGTAAGCGTCGAAGTCGTTTACAAAATTTCTGTTTGGGCACTTCGGCGACTTGTTTTGGAAGAGCAAAGGTATTCTTAACTTGCTAGGCGTAACGATCTCGCGATAAGGAAGTCATTAAAATTGACACGCTTTAGTGTGTTAGAATGAAGTGAATAAAAATTCTTTTTAATATTTCATAGTTCACCCTTGGAATAATTGTAGATCAATTCAACATGGTCAAACGTTCATTCCAAATGAGAATATTCACAAATTATTCTATATCAATCCATAAAGAAACAGAGCTGTCTCATCGGAGATACATCAAAACTTTTGTCGGCGATAGAAATCAAAACTCAGCGAATCCTTTTTCGAAAATCATAAATACATTCACTTAAATTTCTAAAAAAACTAGCAAGGTAACGGTAACTGATCAAGCCTCTGCGACATTTCCACAAATTAAAGCAAAGCTTCTCTGATCCTCTCGTTATAGTAACTATTCCGCTTCATGAGTCCCAGTACAGCTTCTTTTCTATCATTGTACATGAAGTTCTTGAAAGCCTCAGCGCACGTTTTCCCGTCCATTAGAGCCGAAGGAAAGTACAAAATGGCATAAGCCGCGCCACTCAAAGTGTACTCTTCGACCCCTATTTCGAATTCCGACCATTCAGGTACTGTTATCTGCGAATCATGACTTTTCATCGTATGACATAAAATATCGTAATAATGTTTCACCATTTCCAGCTTGTAACGTTCACGGAAATCGCGACTGGTGCAAAAATGCAAAAACATGGTGAAGTCAGCTGCCATCGGGCAGTACCTTACCATCTGATTATCAACTAATCCGCATTTTGAAGGAGAACTGTCATCGAACATTAAATTATTGGTCCAGATGTTCAAATGCGACACCACGTTATGCTTTGACGGTGACGGATCATTCATGCGGCTCAATTTCGCGAATGCTTCGGGAATCCTGCTGAAATCCAACCCGAGATGTTGAGCCAAACTGACGGTGGTTTCAACGCCAGTCCTGAAATACTGTAACCACGTCCCGTTCTCGTCGTAGTACATGTACGTCTTAAAAGCCCCGGGACAAATTTCCAGCAGGCTTTTCCCCAGTCTTTTCTTCGCCAGAAGCGACGCAGCGTGCATTCTCGCGATCGCCGATAAGGCCGTCATTGTTTCCTTCTTATCCAGGATCTTGTTGGACATTCTAAATCCTTTGGTCCTGAGATCCTCGATGACGATGACTTCCTTGGATCCAAAGTAAAATTGTAGACTCCAAGCCTCGGCTTGGTATTCCTTTTGTAGCAGTGGAAATATCTCGTTATAGAACAACGCCTCTTTCTTAAAAACCCCCGTTTGCGATATAAGATTGGCCATTAGGTCAGTTTTCGGCGGCATGAGCTTCACAAAGAAATTCCGGGACTCGATTTTATCGTCGTTCTTAGCAGTGATTATCAGGGATCGGTGCCAGGATAAAAGGCCCAGTTTCTCGTCGGAGTACAGTTGTAGTTTGTAGTCGGCGACTCCGACATTTCGGTGCCAGGAGCGTTTCGCTATAACCTGGATGACCGAAGCAGTGAAAATCTCCGGAGAGGTCTCCGCGTTGTAAATCACTTTTCGCGAATCTTGGTTGCATGTTGTTTCGTCCATGATCATGGAATAACTGACGAAAGAACATTGGTCTCATTCTACTTCCTCTCTGCAATATCCATCAGATGAAAAAAGTCTAAAAATATGGAATCAGTTCAATAAACAATCAATGTTTAGTACAAATGAAGAGAAACCTAAACTGTAGTTTCGAATTAAAAAATGTTAATTGATAAATAAGTTGATAAACACTGAATACAATTTTTATATCACAAATTTAATACGATTTCGCGTACCTCGACTTGTAAGGGCGCGTTTTTATCCTATTTGAGAAGCTTCTCCTATATATGCTTATGAAAACTGATCGATTTGAATTATTCTCTGAAAACGAGTCGACGTTTCCTTTGTCGATTTCAAAACAGTTACATTTTAGATGTTTAGCTTTAGGTGTTCGGAAACGGAATGTCTTGGTAAATCCTCGAGATCGTTCAAGGTCCTTTCGCAGAAGCTAGAAAAATGGACGCCGTTTTTCCCTCTTGACCCATGATCGCATTGAGGGCGTGAGCATTGAAGTTGTATACAAAATTTCTGTTTGGGAAATTCCGAAACTTGTTTTTTAGGAGCAAAGTTATTTCGAGTTGCTCAAGGTCGAGTGTGAAAGTTCGGTTGTGAAGGTCGAGATAAGAAAGACGGTCGTGGTAAAATAATCATAGTAGATAATTAACGAAGAATGAATTGGACAACAACACGTTCGATTTCACGCTAAGAATGTATTTTTCTTCATAATGCCTTAATTAATTTTTCTAGATGTTACAATAGTCACTCGCATTGACACGCTTTAGTGTGCTAGTATACAGTGAACGAAAATGCAACGAATCCCTATTTTTTTCATATTTCAAGCCTGAACCTTCGCATGTTTTTGTATAAATCGACCATTGCCAAACGTTCATTTAAAATCAGAAAATTCACAAAATGTTCCATATAATTCCAATCAGAGACAGAACTGTCGCATCAGAGATATATCAAAATTTTTTTGAGATTAGGAATGAAAACTTAGTGAGTCCTTCACCAAAAATCAATATGCACCTGAATATATTTAAAAAACTAGTAGAAGGTATAGCGGTTACTGATCGAGCCTCTGCGACATTTTCACGAATTCAAGCAAAGCTTCTCTGATCCGCTCGTTATAGTAACTATCCCGCTTCATGAGTACCAGTACAGCCTCTTTTCTATCATTGGTCATGAACTTCTCGAAAGCCTTGTTATCTGTAGAAACCTCAGCCAACGTTTTCCCATCCAAAAGAGCTATAGGAAAGTATAGAATTGCATGAGCCGCACCACTTAAAGTGTACTCTTTGACCCCTAGTTCGAATTCCGACCATTCAGGTACTGTTATCATCGGATCATGACTTTTCATCGTATTATACAAAATATCGTAATAATGTTTCATCATTTCCAGCTTGTTATGTCTACGGAAATCGCGACTGGTGCAAAGATGCAAAAACCTGGTGAAATCAGCTGCCATCGGGCAGTACTTTACCATTTGATAATCAAGTAATACGCATTGTTGAGGACAGCTGTCATCGAACATCAAATTATTAGTCCAGAGATCAGAATGCGACACCACGTTATGCTTTGACGGTGATGGATCATTCATGCGGCTCAATTTCGCGAATGCTTCGGGAATCCTGCTGAAGTCCAACCCGAGATGTTGAGCCAAACTGACGGTGGTTTCAACGCCAGCCCTAAGAAACTGGAACCAGTCCTCGCTGTCGTATATGTCCACATCAAAAGCTTCGGGACGAATTTCCAGCAGACTTTTCCCCAGTCTTTTCTCCGCCAGAAGCGATGCAGCGTGCATCCTCGCGATCGCCGATAAGGCCGTCATTGTTTCCGCCTTATCCAGGATCTTGTCGGACATTCTGAATCCTTTGGTCCTGAGATCCTCGAGGACGATGACTTCCTTCGATCCATAGTAAAATTGCGGACCCCAAGCTTCGGCCTTGTATTCCTTCTGCAGCAGTGGAAACATCTCGTTATAGAACAACGCCTCTTTCTCGAAAATGCCTATTCGCGATATGAAATTGGCAAGTAGGTCAGTTTTCGGCAGTGCAAGCTTCACGAAGAAAGTCCGGGACTCGATTCTATTGCCTTTCTGCACGGTGATCATCATGGATCGGTGCAAGGATGAAAAGCCCAGTTTTTCGTCGGAGTAAAGTTGGAGTTTGTAGTCGGCGACTTGGACATCTCGGTGCCAGGAGCGTTTCGCTATGTCCTGAACGATCGAAGAAGTGAGAATCTCCGAAAAGTTCTCCGCTTTGGGAATCACTTCTTGCGACGCGCTGCCGAATGTTGTCCCGTCCATGATCGTGTAAAAACTGTCGACGGACTATCGTTTAATCCTTCGTATTCTCTGTCTTTATTAGATAAATAAAATCTAAAAATACATTATCACTTCAATAAACAATATTTATTGAGAATGTTTCGACGGGAAGGTTGTTGTTGAATCTCGACGCGATCGTCTCGTCGGACTCCCGGAGTTCACGGCTGGTCCTCACTTGGTTCCGCGCGTTCTCGGGCACCCACGTCCCTGGGGGGAGAGTCGGGAATAGTTGACGGGGATGACAGAGGGAATTTCAGATAAACAGGCCAATTTGAGCGGACAAGATGTTGTTTTATTGTTCCTGGGTGGAAAGCCTCGCGGCATAAAACCACCCAAACCTCCGCGGCACAAATACCGCACTCGAAAAGACACAGCGAGATCGAACTCGGAAAGTTGTTCGTTCAATACAGAAAATCGCTTCGTCGCTTGGAGGTCGTGCTTAGACTGACTCCTTTTTACATTTTAGAAACTTAGGGCTAACTAATTTTACTCGGAGAAGGGGCAGGTTTTCCCTCTTCTCGAATCAGCGCCGAGGAATGCTCGCTGTTCCCACGGCTACTGAAACAAGGGAAATTGTCTGCCGATGATTGATGACGTTGACCTTATCGCTTTTCGGCGAAGTCCTAGCTTTCTCTTTTTGCGAGACACTCGAACAATGGTTCAAAGGAAAGCGCCCTTGACGGTGAAAAACACAAGGGCCCCCTTTTCTCTATCTCGAGAATTTTTCGGGAACGACATCGGTCGTAACAGAGGACAATTTTTATTTTTATCAATTTTTAGTAGGAATGGGGAAATTTCTAATCTTTATTGTCGAATTAAAATACTATTATTGGTAAATAAGCTAATGAACACTGAATACAATTTTTTATTCATACATTTATTTCCTATATTCGCGTACCTCAACTTGTCAAGGCACGTTTTCATAGTATTTGAAGGACTTTTTCTATTTATGCCTATCAAAACAAATCGATTTAAATTATTCTTTGAAAAAGACTCGGTGTTTTTTTGTCGATTTGAAAACTGTTTGAGTTTCGATGTTCAGCTTTAGACGTCGAAAACAGAAAGCTTTTGTGAATTCTTGAGATCTGTCAAGGTCCTCCCGCAAAAGCCGGAAAAATGTACGCCCTATTTTCATTTTAACCCATGGGCGTAAGCATCGAAGTCGTTTACAAAATTTCTGTTTGGGCACTTCGGCGACTTGTTTTGAAAGAGCAAAGGTATTCTTAACTTGCTTGGCGTAACGAATTCGCGATAAGGAAGTCATTAAAGTTGACACGCTTTAGTGTGTTAGAATGAAGTGAATGAAAATTCTTTCCAATATTTCATAGTTCACCCTTGGAATAATCTTGAATCAATTCAACATGGTCAAACGTTTATTCAAAATGATAATATTTACAAATTATTCTATATCAATCCATAAAGAAACAGAGCTGTCTCATCGGAGATACATCAAAACTTTTGTCAGCGATAGAAATCAAAACTCAGCGAATCCTTTTTCGAAAATCAAAAATACATTCACTTAAATTTCTAAAAAAACTAGCAAGGTAACGGTAACTGATCAAGCCTCTGCGACATTTCCACAAATTCGAGCAAAGCTTCTCTGATCCTCTCGTTATAGTAACTATTCCGCTTCATGAGTACCAGTACAGCTTCTTTTCTATCATTGTACATGAACTTTTTGAAAGCTTCGGTATCTTTGAAAATCTCAGCGCACGTTTTCCCGTCCATTAGAGCCGAAGGAAAGTACAAAATCGCATAAGCCGCGCCACTCAGCGTGTACTCTTCGACCCCTAGTACTAATTCCGACCACTCAGGTACTGTAATCTGCGAATCATGACTTTTCATCGTATTATACAAAATATCGTAATAATGTTTCATCATTTCCAGCTTGTAACGTCTACGGAAATCGCGACTGGTGCAAAGATGCAAAAACATGGTGAAATCAGCTGCCATCGGGCAGTACCTCACTATTTGATAATCAAGTAACACGCATTTTGGAGGAGAACTATCATCGAACATCAAATTATTGGTCCAGAGGTCCGAGTGCGCTATCACGTTGTGCTTCGACGGCGATGGATCATTCACGCGATTCATCTTCTCGAAAGCTTCGCGAACCCTGCTGAAATCCAAGCCAAGATGTTGAGCCAACGTAACGGTGGTTTCGACGCCGGCCCTGAGCCACTTGAACCGCGCCCCGTCCTCGTTGTAGTACATGTCCAGATCAAAAGCCCCTGGACAAATTTCCAGCAGGCTTTTCCCCAGTCTTTTCTCCGCCAGAAGCGACGCAGCGTGCATTCTCGCGATCGCCGATAATGCCGACATGGTCTCCGTCTTGTCCAGGATCTTGTTGTACATTCTGAATCCTTTGATCCTGAGGTCTTCAAGGATCACGGCTTCACTCGAAATGAAGTAACAATTCGGCCTCCAAGCCTCGGCCCGGAACCCTTCTTGCAACAGTGGAAACACCTCGTTATAAATCAGCTCTTCCTTCTCGAAAACCCCCAGTTGCGATATGATATCGGCCATCAAATCGGTTTTCGGGGGCGTTATTTTCGCGAAAAAGTTCCGGGACTCGATGTCTTTCTTGGTCTTCACGGTAATTACCAGGCAACAATGCAAACCCAGAAATCCCAGTTTATCGTTGGAATAACGTTCCAGTTTGTAGTCGAGGACCTCGATATTCCGGGTCCAAGCGCGGTCCGCTATGACCTGAATATCCGCCGAGGTCAAAACCTCTTGATCATCGCTGCACAGCGGGCTCCATGTTTCTCCGTTCATCTTCGAGCGACGACTGGCGGGTCATCGTTTTCATGTCGCTACATTTATTTCTTTCAGAGGATCACGCGTCTCGGTGCCTGATGTATTTATGACGCACGAAGTACAAGCTGCAAATTGCAAGTAATATTTGCAAATAAGATTTCGTAGTCTGTGTAAATCAAGAGCGTTTGAATGCGTCTGGAAAACGGTGCAAGGAATTTATGACGCATTCTCTCGGTAGAGGAACAGCCAGTAAAAGAGCTCGACGATGCTGAGAATCGTTGCACCCATAAATAACCCTATCGCGCTTCCTATTGCGACTGCAAAATTGAAAGTTTCAATGTCACTTTGACGCGGTTAAAGGGCAAGTAGTTTTTATTGATCGATCCATGATCAAGTTCATGGATACGTAATTTCTTACTTATTAAGTACAATTCATCGTTAACAACGTAACGACTCATTCTCTTGTACGGTCTGGAGAGAAGTTTTATTCGAAGACCCAGATTATCATCCTTGGCTTTAGGTACCTGTTTCGTTGTCCAGTCCAAAAACGTGTCGTCGCAATTCAGTAAGCAATCGTTCTCTGCACTTTGCGGTAATTTACTGATGCACAGCATTTGACTCATGTTGCAAACGGGAGTAGTTTCCGCGTACGGATATGTAAAGTCCACGCATCCGCATTTTTCTAGCATTGTTTGAATCTCGCTCTAAATTATGCAAATGTTTCGATGAAAGTAAAGATCGAATGCAACTGAAATTATGAACTCACCTCGATGGAACAAGCCTCGTAGCTGTACATTTCGTAGATTCGAAAGCCTTGATTTTCGTGGGAAAATTTGCAATCGAGCCTTCCGAATAAGACTTGTGAAACGGCTTTTTCGTTAACGATATCCTGGATGTTAAAATTTACTACGATCAAATTCGATTTCGATTTTGGAATTTGTTGATCGGTGCTCGTGACAGTTGGTATTTGAAAATCGCCCAATAAGTACACCTGCAATCATTGTAATTTTCATTTATCACCTTTTTTACGAAACAGAAACTTCACGTACCTGCAAGTTACTCTCGGTGGAAATTTTCGCGAAAGCTTTGGTGTAATTGATGGATAAATAGCCGTATTTTGAGGCGCGATCGAGGGTGAAATTGACTGCTGGTTTGTCGGGTTTTGAGATTTGGGAGTTGAGCATGTGGCAGTAACCAACGCCGCTTTGAATCAATGCAAATTCATTGCAACAATCGAATGGTTTTCCATTCCAGGAACATTCTTCGAAAATTGTCGAACAGTTGACTGCAGTCTGCACATAATTATTCTCTCTTAAATCTATTAATATTAATCTATCAATCTATTATATTATTTTTTAATCTATTATTATTCTCTATTTTTTATTATTCTATTATTCATGTGCTTTATTCTTTTATTAGTAATCTTTGCACGGTAATTTTTTCCTAGTACAAATGAGATTAATTTCCACTATTAAATACGGTCGAAAACATAGTTTTTAACATTGAAATAATTTTTCCTGTTAAACACTGTTTACCGTGGAAATTCTACGTTAAATGAACATATAAAACACAAAATCTGTAATGCAGTACATTTTTATAAATCGCCTTTAAATCATCAGATGTCACTAAATTTTCCAGTTCCTTCAAGAAGCCTTTTCTTGTGGGTAGAAAAAGTTGTTGCGCGAGAGATTTAGTATTCTTGACGCCATGTTTCGTGAATATTCTGTTAAAAAATTGCATTATTATACAGCTAAATGTGATTGTCAAATCGCAAACATGTCACGTATTTTATGATTCTCGAATTATTGTTAAGTGTCTCAATTTCGAATCATAATTTCAAAAGTTTGTACTGATAAAGTGTTAACGACGTTTTTGTTTATGCAGAGATTGAGATGTTTGATGAAGATGATTCGGTATTTGCGTGATTCGGTAAATTCTCACGAGACAGCGACGTCTTTTGCGGCAGCCGAAGATGTTGAACACATCGCTAGGCTTGGAAAAATAGTTTCGAAATCGAGATACGATGTGTCGACGGTAATTGCGACAGGATTTTGAACGTAATCTCTGACGGCCTGGATGATCATGATCGAACAACCGTACCAGCTCAAACCGCAAAGTATCAACCAAAAGAGTCTGCGAAATATCAAAAAACCAAAAATCGTCATGAATTTCAGCTGCAAAAAATACAATTCCGTACTTTCATGCCAAAAAATGATGTCCATTTTTGGCGACTTTGATTGTAAGTAAAAAAAGTGTCGTCTTTTCAGATATGCATTTTCTCAAAAAAACCGGTGTGGTAAAAATTGATATCTCCATTTGCGTCAATTATATGTCCATTTCATTTTTTATTTCAACATTTTTGTAATTATCGAAATTGTATAAAACTATATTTTTGTAGGGTTTGAAGCGCACGTTCATGTTAAAATTGATTCGTTTTTTTTGTAAAAATTGGAATTATTGTGAGCTTTTAAACATGAAAATTGCTCACCTGTAAAATTACAAAAATGGTACTCATCTTTTTGACATAAAAATTGGAAAATTAGTTCGATTTTTAATTGCTGTGTTTTACCTTTCGGACCAATGCAATCCATCTGCAACGAGATAACGTACTCCGTGAATACTCGAATGCGATAAATAACGCTTTAAAATTATCCACGGTTTATGCCAAATACGCGTCATTGTTCGGTAATAATTATTTTTCTGCACGTTGAGCAAAAAAAACTGCATTGATTTGTGCGCGTTTTAATATTCTGTATTATTGTTCAATATATTATTAGAAGCTATGCTACCATGCATTAAATATGCAAGTTTGATGTGAAAAAGATATGAATAATTCAATGAACACAAGTAAAATCGATTTATTTCGTTTGCAAATATTACATTTCATTGCGCACGTTCGTAATAAGCGCGCTTATGTTACGCATGCGCGAAACACCCGCGCTTTTCCCGCGCATGCGTATAAAACTTAACCTTAAAAAAAATGTTCCTATTTTTTATTTAATTCAAGAAGTAAAATAAATCCAAGTCTATTTACAATCTAAATACTGACCAAATTAAATCACACAAATTCCAGGAAAATATTCCGTAACAACCGGCTTTTAAATTTTCGAATGAAACGCGGAATAATTACAGACATTACAGATGTCACTGCCGTAAAGGTGACCTGAGATTTAGAGATTCCCAAAAAATTAATTTATTCCGAAAAAATATCTCCGTAATTCACGTAAATTGGAAAAACTTTTCTTTTTCTTTGTCCCACGTTCTTGTAGTGTTTTACTGAGTTTCGTTATCGTGCTGCTAAAACCGAAATTTTATCTGATAAATACACGTGATCGTACGACCGTAAATCTAACCTTTGTTTCGTAAAATAATTTCGAGGCGCAAAATAACGTGCACAACACAAAATACGCAGTTTGTCGCTTCCAAGCGCATTCTAAATATTTCATAATAGGTACGTGTGTAAATAATAACGTAATCATGACGCTGAATCCGTTATACGAGACAATCGGCAAGAGTTTCGTGCAGCAGTATTACGCGATGTTCGATGATCCTTCTCAAAGGCCACTATTAATGAGCATGTACACCGTGAGTATTTCGATTTTCATAATTTTTTCGATCTATTTTAGACCGCGAGAAAATTTCCGAATTTTCACTTTGCAAGATTGCGCGCCAAGAATGTAAACACTTTGACAACTTTCTTACATTTTCAATCTTTTTCAGGCCGAGTCCTTCATGACCTTCGAAGGCAACCAGATTCAAGGCGCTGCGAAAATCATGGAGAAACTGAATGTTCGTATAAACCACGTCCACGACTTTTCAAAAGTGACTGAATTCATTTTTCCATTTTCTAGAATTTATCTTTCCAAAAAATCAAAAGAATGATTACGGAAATTGATTCTCAACCCATGTACGACGGCGGCGTTCTTATCAATGTCCTGGGAAGGTTGCAGGTGAGTTGTAATCACGAATCCCAGGCCAAGCCCAGATCCCACGACTGTAAAAAAATCTCGGAGCTCCCAAAAGTTGCGATACTTAAACTCCGTCGCGCTCTATTGGAAATGCTCTTGACCCTTTACGCTGTCGTTAGATGATAACGCATTAGAGTTCAACTTTTAATTCCTTGATAAGCATCTTACGGACAATGGGTAAATAAAACTCAGAAGATCAATTGTTGATGGTTGGGCAGACCGACGATGATCAGCCCCATGCGTACGCCCAGACCTTTGTCTTGAAGCCAATCGATGCCAGCTTTTTCGTGCAGCACGATGTCTTCAGGCTCGCGTTGCACGACACGGTTTAGCACATCTGGAATTCGTCCTGTCCAACAATCGCCACATTGTGGTAAAACTTAGCCCTCCTTACTTTCTTCATGCTCAGCTTTGCTTTGCAATTTTTACCCCGATTCCATTGTTTCTCACTGGCCTCTAACCCCGCACTATTACTTTCGCCCCATTTTCCACTCTTACGATTAACCCCTTTTTTGCAGGTGTTTTTAGCGCGAAATCACTTTATCATCATTTGGATTCTCGAAATGAATTACACTTTATTTCAATTGTATATTGACAACATTTTTAATCCACATCTTTTGTATGGAAATCGACACGAAACATTTGTTTTTGAATGTTTTCTGATTAAAATGTAGCCATTGGAGAGAGAGTGGATTTTTGGATGTTGAAAATTGGATCTTTTGTTTGTAGTGTGATGACGACCCGCCGCATGCTTACA